>CM019826.1:124779467-125009238 GCA_009763385.1 Coix lacryma-jobi var. lacryma-jobi | reverse complement strand
GCCATGGACGGGCGAGAAGGATTTTCAAAAGAAGCCCTCGCCATAGCATCAATCTCACTGGACTTGAGCTTACTGAAGAGCTCGTCGCAGGTGAGGGTCTCATAGTTCGGGATTCGATGATTGCCTGAACTTTGGAGTCCCACACCGAACGGTCAAGAGTGTGCAAAAGCTTCAAAGCACGCTCATGATCGTCAAATGGCAACTGCTCTCGTTAGCCCTCATCCTGTTGACAATCACCTGAAAGCGAGCGAATAAACTTTCTATGCTCTCGCCAGGCTGATGTCTAAAGTTCTCATACTCTCTCTTGAACGACTCGTAGAGTCGGGTTTTGACTTGAGAGGTGCCCTCATGAAAACGCATGAGGTGTCCCAGATCTCCCGAGCCGTAGAGAGGTGAGAAACGCGATCAAACTCACCCACGCTCAAACAGGAGAACAAAGCATTACGGGCTCGGCTATTGGCATCGTGCTCATCGATCTGAGTTGAGAACACGAGCAGCCAGGACAACGTAATCAGGGGTTGTTGCAAATCTCCCAACAGAAGCGCCCATGCTCTGGAAATAGGCCGACATGCGTATCTTCCAATACGCATAGTTCGTCCCATCGAAAAACGGCGGTTTGCCCACGCCGCGATCCATGTCGCCTTCGGTGGATCTGGAACCGGCTAAGGTGGAAGATCCTTAACCTGCTCCGATACCAATTGAAGGACCGAGAAGCTACCCGAAAGCGACCAGAGGGGGGTGAATGGGAGCTTCAAAAATTTCCTTTCGGAAACTAGATGCCACTGTCCCAAATCAACCCCAAAAGCGAACCTAGAGCTTGCTAATGTCCACGACCCTAGATGTAGGGTGGATGCTTCCTAGAAGCACAGCGGGACACTAGACAACCCTAGAAAGCCAACCCAAAAGACGGAACTCAAATCCAATCAAGAACGAACGAACCGCGAACGAAGACGCGCGAAACTGCAGCGACCGGACTCTGGCCTGCGTCCGTCAGCAGGGACCGGACGCGTCCGGTCGTCAGAAAACAGCTCTGGGAGCTCTCTGTTCGCGACCGGACGCACGGAGCTCAAGCGTCCGGTCGTTCACTGAGCGTCCGGTCAGATGAGACAATGACACGGGAACAGTGAAGCGTAGCGTCCGGTCGAAATGCAACAGAGCGTCCGGTCGAGAGCGTCCGGTCAGTACGCAGAAAAGCTTGGCGCCGTGCTCAACGACCGGACTCTGAAAGCGTGCGTCCGGTCAGCCCGACAGAGCGTCCGGTCACCCCGCGACGCACTGCACTGAAACTCCGGCGATTCAACCCGATCTCCTCCGAATCAAGTGCTCTAGGCTTGGGATTCGATCTGAGGAGTCACAAGGAGGTTAGTGAGCTATCTCTAAGAGATCATGGCTCGAACCTAACTCCAAATCGGTGAATCGAAGGAATTCGGGGGAAAGAAGAAAAAGAGACCCGAAACTAAAACTTGATCGATCTCCTAGACCGTGAGGTTAGAGATGATTCTTTCTTTCGGTGGAAAGAAGTGCCTCACGATCTAGAGCAACTCAGTTCAAACGGAATCGTGAAAGATGAACCGAGCACAAAGATCAAGCGACGGGAAAACTCAAGGCACAAAGCAATCCGCGAAGAACATGATGAACATGAAATCAAAACGCGAATTGACACCAAGAGATGGGATCCAAGGTGAGGATACGGCCTCACTTCCTCGAATCAACAGTACACAGAGTGGAGTCTCTCTGCGGATCTCAACTAGCTAAAGCAGGGGTGTGGGAGAGTGGAAACCCTAGGAAATGAAAGCTCTAACTGAGATTGAGATGGGAGGAGGGTGTCTCCCCTAGACTACTTATACTAACCTAGCCTAAGTCTATTTCCTACTCTACCCCTCTCTACTCTATTTACAGAGCGGACCAGCCTAACCCTAAGGCTATTCTAGTCCACCCGCTGGTGGTAGGTAGATCCGACGGCCACGCCCGCACGGTCTTCCGCACCGTCGCCTCCACGCAACCTTCAGGATCGCCGCACGTGCCGCCCGCCCACCACTCTGCACCCCGGTTTTGCGGCCCCAAACCGGGCGGAAACAACAAGCCTTTTCCATCAGCCCCCGGTTTTGAGGCCCAAACCGGGAAACCAGCCTCCAGCCCGAGTTTTGTGGCCAAACTCGGAGGAAACCGTCCGCGCCCGAGTTTTGAGGCCCAAACTCGGAAACGGCCCACGCCCAGGTTTTGAGGCTCAACCTGGAAACCGTCACGCCCAGGTTTGTGGCTCAACCTGGAAACCCAGCACCCAGGTTTTGAGGCCCAAACCTGGAAACCGTCCACCGTTGGTTTTTCCCGGGCTCTACCAACAAACCGGCGTCGTAGAGGGATGCACCGCCTGTGCACCCCTTCCACCGACATGATCGCACTTCTCCGCCTGTCGCTGTCGCAGGCTGCCAGCACCACAGCTGATCCTCCGGCCTCCAGTCCATCAGTCCAAGTCCACGTCCGCCCTTCACCGTCCGATACATCGGCATGGCACGTCCGCCGCACGGCACGCCCATCTTCATCGCGCCCGGTCCGTCGGCACGGCACGTCGCAACTTGACCTTCACCCGCCATCGATCACTGTCTCCGTGCTCGACACCTGCACAACACAAGCCAAAGAACATGCGCATCATCTCCATTGACAATCACTCATCACACAGAGACTCGGCATACACCCATGTATCCGCAGACTGTCCCTGTCCAGGTTGACCGGCGGACAGTCCGCCGTTGTCATCCGCGTACAGTCCGGGACTGTCCAGGGACTACTCAGCAGCAGTGCTGTTTTGCTCTTTTGGCTGGTGGACAGTCCGCCAGTGAACCGCGGACAGTCCGCAGTAGGCCCGGACAGTCCGGGATCATGTTCCCGGATAGTCCGCCAACCTACTATAGGTTGTGATTTAGTGTGTTTGCTCTCACGCCTTTTCCGCTTGGTTTTCGAACTTCTTGATTGGCCCTAGAGTTCACCAAGGAACCTCTCTAGGTATCTTTGCTACTTGTTAGCATCAGTATTTGGAGATTTCCTAACGTAGCTGTCTATCTACGTTTGGGAGTCGGTTTTTGGGTTTGAACAAGAGCCGAAGCTTTTGGTCTTTGACTTGCTCTCAATTGGTGGCGCCTCGCTGTGATCCTAGGGATCATCCAACCTCTTCCAAGGGTCATGGGTGCGGATACATGGGTGTATGCTGAGTCTCTGAGTGATGAGTGATTGTCAACTGGGATAATGCGCATGTTCTTTGGCTTGTGTTGTGCAGGTGTTGAGTACGGATACAGTGATCAGAGGCAAGGTGAAGGTCAAGTAGAGACGTGCCGTGCCGAGGGACCGAGAGTGGCGAAGGGTGGACGTGAGGCTTGGATTGAGGGACCGGTGGCCCGAGGATCAGCTGTGGTGGCTGACAGCCTGGGACAGCGACGAGCGGAGACTTGCGGGCATGGTGTTGCTCAGGTCGAGGACCTGGGGACACGTGTCGATGGACGGGGTGCACGGGCGGTGCATCCCCTCAACAGCTTCGGTTTGGAGGTAGAGCCAGAGAAAAACCATCGGGTGGACGGTTTCCAGGTTTGGGCCTCAAAACCTGGGTGCTGCGGGTTTGCTGAGTTTGGGCCACAAAACTCAGGCTACGGGGGGGTTTTCCCGGTTTGGGCCTCAAAACGGGGGTTGGCTGTGAAGGCTGGTTTCTCGGTTGGGCCACAAAACCGAGGTTGCGACGTCCGGGAAAAGGACGGCAGAGCGGGTGGCGGCACGTGGCGGCAATCAGGGAGGTTGCGTCGAGGCAACGGTACCAGTTGTGCGGGCATGGCCGTCGGATCCACCTACCATCGAGTTAGGTCCAAAATAACCTCCTAGGGTTTAGCTAGTTCGCTCGTAAGTTAGTTAGGGGTAGAGTGGGAATTAGGAATAGTTAGAATTAGGATAAGTAGGGAGACCCCCACCTCCCCATCTATCTCAGTCATTTGCTCTTTGCTTCTAGGGTTTCCTGCTCTCCCCAATCCCCTGTTGTGCTAGCTGAGATCCGCAAAGAACTATACCTCTGTGTCTGGGAGATTGTGAGGAAGTGAGGCCGTAACCTCCCTGTTGTAGGCATGTGGTAGCCACACGGTTGCAGATCAATGTGTTGATTCGCGTTTTGGTTCTGTTCTTCGCGTTCTTCGTTTCTCCTGATTTTCCCGTCACTCAATCTCCCTCTCTATTGCGTCTTTACGAAATCCGTTTGAATCACTTTTTTGTTCTTATAGTGAGGAGGTCATTTCGACCAAAGGAATTCATCTAACTAACTCCTCACGAACAAGTAGATCGGGTTCATTTCGTTTTTGTGGTGCTTTTTCGGTTCGTACACCTTCCCCTTTGATTTCCCGTTGATTGAGTTGATTTGAGTGGATGATTTCTTGGGGATAGTCTCCTAACTACCTCGTGATCATCCTCTCCAAGTTTGGGATCAAGGGATTTTGGTTTGAATCGATTTGGGAGTGATTTGGGTGAAGGGCGATCAAAATCGCCCTCACTGGACAGCCGCGGACAGTCCGCCACCTGACCGGCGGACAGTCCGGGCGTTGGGAGCAGCCGGATCAGTGGCTTTGTTCTTCGGCTGATTTGGTTTTGGTTGACCCGCGGACAGTCCACCGTTGGTAGTCGCGGACAGTCCGAGACTTGGGCAGGGGAGTTCAGCAGCTTTGCTGTTTGGCGAGTTTTGTGTCGGCGGACAGTCCGCCCTCGTCTCGCGGACAGTCTGGCAGTACCACGCGGCAGTCCAGTCCGGACCCCCCAGTGCCGGATAGTCCGGGATTTGCCTGAAGGTTGCGTTTTGGTGGCATTTGCTCTCCCGGCTTCCTCGCTTGGTTTTCGGACTTCTCGTTTGGCCCTCGTAGTGACCAAGAACCTCTCTAGGTATCTTTGCTACTTGTTAGCATCGGTATTTGGGATTTCTCAACGTAGCCGTCTATCTACATTCGAGACTTGGTTTTTGAGGGTCAACTTGTGCCGGTACTTTTGCCGTTCGGTTTGCTATCGCTTTGTGGTCCTCTGTGATCCTAGGGATCATCCACCCTCTTCCAAGGGTCGTGGGCCATCGCTAGGTCATCGTCCACGAAGGTTCTGCGTTGTGATTTTTCAATAGGCCAACAATAGGCCAAGTTTCGAGAGAAATTTTTTGAGCTCCCATTCACCCCCCTCTGGTCGCCTTGCTATTGCATTCTCGGTCCTTCAATTGGTATCAGAGCAGGTTAAGGATCTTCCACCTTAGCCAGTTCCAGATCCACAGAAGGCGACATGGATCGCAGCGTGGGCAAACCGCCATTTTTCGATGGGACAAACTATGCGTATTGGAAGATACACATGTCGGCCTATCTGCAGAGTTTGGGTGCTTCCATTTGGGATATTTGCAACTCTACCGATTACGTTGTCTAAGCTGCTCGTGTGACTCAGCATCAGATCGATGAGCACGATGCCAATAGCCGAGCATGTAATGCTCTTTTCTCATGCTTGAGCATGAGTGAGTTTGATCGTGTTTCTCATCTCGCTACGGCTCGGGAGATTTGGGCTACCCTCATGCGCTTCCATGAGGGAACCTCTCAAGTCAAAACCCGTCTTTATGAGTCGTTCAAGCGAGAGTATGAGAACTTTCTACATATGCCTGGCGAGAGCATAGAAAGTTTATTTGCTCGCTTTCAGGTGATTGTCAACAGGATGAGGGCTAACAAGGAGATGTTGCCTTTCGACGATCATGAGAGGGCTTGAAGCTTTGCATACTCTTGATCGATCGGTGTGGGATTCCAAGGTTCAGGCGATCATCAAATCGTCTAACTATGAGACCCTCATGTGTGACGAGCTCTTCAGTAAGCTCAAGTCCAGTGAGATCGATGCAATGGCAAGGGCTTCTTATGAAAATCCTTCTGGCCCGTCGATGGCTTTGCTTTCTGGCTCTTCTGCTAACCCCTCTGGAGGCTTTGCTTTGCATTCTCTTCTTTCTATCACAGAGGAGCAGTTGGAGTCTTTGGGAGACGACGAGTTGGCTTTGCTTGCCAACTAGTTCTTGTGGTTTCACAACAACTGCATGAACCGTCGCCGCGGAGGAGGACGCTCGGGCGGTTTCGAGTGCGGCGACCCCGACCACTACATCGCCAACTGTCCCAAGAAGAACAAGCATTCTGGGAAGGGCGATCATGGGCACAAGTACGACTCCAGCAAGCGCAAGGAGAAGTACGTCCCCGCGAAGCACAAGTGGAAGGGCGGCTTCAACAAGGAGTACATCAAGACCAAGTACTGGAGAAGGCTCAGGCTGAGCACGTGCGTTTTTAGCCACGCTCAGCGACGTTGACAACTCGGATGACGACTCCGCTTCTTCAAGCGATGACGAGTCCGAGAAGAAGAAGAGGATCGAGGACAAGCTCAACGACCTCTGCTTCTTCGCCGACGACGAGGGCTTCTGCACCATGGCCCTCGGCAAGGAGGTCGACGGCGAGCTGGAGGACACTCCTCGGAACGACGACGACGACGACGACACCTCCCAGGTATCTCTGACCCCCGATGAGCTTTCCGCTGAGGTTGAGAAACTTACTGCCGCGCTTCTTAGTCAAGACAAGCTGCTTAGGCGTGCTGCTAGAGAGCGCAAGGAGTTTAGGCAGAAGTGGGAGGATACGGTGAAGGAACTTGAATCTGTCAAGTCCACCGTAGTTGTTACCGATGAGGAGGAGTGCGAGATGTGCACCACGCACATGACTGACCTTCTCACTTTGAGAGGTAAGTATGCTGCGTTGGTTGGAGAGGTGGATGAGCTCCGGGCTAGACCCATGTTGTTGGGTGCGTGCAAGACTTGTCCTGTCTTGCAATCCGAGTTGGCGGAAAACAATGCCAAGATTGTGTCTCTTGAGAAGGCCAGCTCGGGTAGCACTTGTGTGTCCAGGTGTGTTTTGTGTGAGGGCCTGGAGATGGAGATAGCCAACGTGAAGCATGACAAGATGCAAACCGAGGAAGAAAACACATACCTTCGGACCATCTTGTCATGGGTGTCTTGTGGTGAGCTGCAGCTTGGGATGATGATCTCCCAATTCAAGCGTGCTGCAGGAGGTCGAGGGGTAGGCTTTGCTCAGGGTGTTGATGTTTCATCTTTTGGCAAGATTGGAGAGACGAGTGGTCTTAACCCATGTGAGAAGCCCAACTCCACCACTACTCCCAAGCTTACAAAGATTCCACCCAAAGAGCCTCTCAAGCCTAACAACAAGGATGGTGTGTTCGTTGAACCTCCGAGAGCTCCACCCAAGAAGCAGACATGGCATCCCAAGCCCAACCACCTGAAAAACAAGTTGAACACCATGCCACTCATCCAGGAGGAGCTTATACCATAGAAGGGCAAAGTGATCCATACCCACAACCGTGAGTACCAACAAACCCCTATGAGAGCGGTGAGGTACCATTGTGAGTACTGTGGGAGAGATGGACACTTGGGTGAGTTCTGCTTTCGGCGCAAGAGAGAGGAGCGCCGTGCCAGGGAGATGAACAATGCGGACATGTACCATCCTTTCCATGATGTACATGTGCCGAATGTTCAGAGGAGAACTCCGAGGAGAGCTGCTAGGCCTAGAGGTGCAGTGCCTCAAGGTCCTAGGCGTCAGGGAGGTGGTGCCCGGCGGGAGCCTGCAGTTGTAGGCTATGACCCCCAGGGCGGTGGCTTTGTAGTTGAGCGTTTTCCCCCACCTCGTTTTGAGTATCGCGGTGAGCGCTCCTTCCCCAGCGGACCACGTTTTCCTCGGCATGGTGATCGCTCTTCTCATAGACGTGCTAGGAATGGTTTTTCTGCTAACCGTTCTTTTGAGCAGTCGACCCAACATTGGTTTTCCCCTTACTTCACTAACCCCAGTGTTGGACCGTATGCTCACCCTAAGTCTTTCTATTGATATAGGTAAAACGATTGGAGAACGTTTGGTTGGTGGATTCTGGTTGCTCGAGGCACATGACCGGAAACGTCAAGTGGTTCTCCAGTCTTAGTCCAGTCGCCGGAAAGGAGTTTATCACCTTCGGCGACAATAGCAAAGGTAAGGTCTTGTCTCGTGGGTCGGTGTGAGTTAATGAGCACTTTGTGTTGCGCGATGTTGCTCTTGTTTCTAACTTGCATTTTAACCTTCTTTCTGTTTTGCAACTCTTTGATGATGACTATGAGATTCGTTTTAAGCCGAATCTCAGTCGTATTTTGGATTCTCAGGGCAATCTTGTGTGTTTGATTTCGCCCTTTGGAAAGTCTTTCGTGCGAATTTCTCGGATTCTTTTGGCACTTCTCTGTTGTCTTGTGGCTGGACCTTCCTCCTCTGATCTTTGAAGTGGCATAGGAGACTTGGACATTTGAGCTTCGACTTGCTTGCAAGGCTTAGTTCACTTGGCCTAATCCGAGGATTGCCCAAGTTGCATATGGAGAAGGATCTTGTTTGCCATTCTTGTAGACATGGGAAGATGGTTGCCGCTCCCCACCATCCAGTGACTCAGGTCATGACCAAGTGCCCTGGAGAGCTTTTGCACATGGACCTTGTTGGTCCGGCTTGGGTGAGCTCGGTTGGGGGAAGTGGTATGTGCTTGTTGTTGTTGATGACTTTTTGAGATATTCGTGGGTCTTCTTTTTAGCTGAGAAGACTGAGACTTTCTCCTTTGCTCGCAATCTGATTTTACGTCTTCAGAATGAGTTCCTTTTGAACTCAATGCGAGCAATTCGGAGTGATAATGGTTCCGAATTCAAGAATTCAGATTTTGAGAAGTGTTGTAACTCTTTGGGTTTAGAGCATCAGTTTTCTCCCCCTACACACCGCCTCAGAATGGTGTTGTAGAGAGGAAGAATCGGACCCTTGTAGAGATGGCCAGGACGATGCTTGATGAGCATAGGACTCCAAGGCGATATTGGGCCGAAGCTATGAGCACTGCATGCTACATTTCCAATCGCATTTTTCTCCGAGCTTTCTTGAAAAAGACTTCTTATGAGTTGCGTTTTGGAAAACTGCCCAAGGTAAGTTATTTTCGAGTTTTTGGTTGCCATTGTTTTATACTCAAAAAGGGCAACTTGGACAAGTTTGAGTCTCGTTCTTCTGACGGTGTATTTTTGGGTTATGGCACTCATACTCGTGCATATCGTGTACTTAACCTTGATACTAACGAGTCATGGAGACATCCGATGTCACCTTCGATGAGACCATGTTTGTCCTTTCCTTCTTGTTTTGAGCGTGCAGGTGATCATGAGGTTGGTGAGCCTCTTTTTGATGACGAGGATGAGGGTGCTGAAGGTATAGATGATCCAGCACCCCCTCCACCTGCTTTGCCGCAAGGAGCGGCTTCTACTACGACTCACGGCCCCGACACCTCTTCCTCATGGGGGCCATGGGATCCGCCACCTCGAGCGGTACCTTTTGTACCCGAGGGGGCACCAGCTGCTGTTGAGGGGGAGGCTACATCAGCTCGGGAGGCGCCACGACACATCCAGCGCCAACAACCCCCTCAGCAGAAGATCGGCAGCATCGGCGAACGTGTCACTCGGTCATGGTCACAGCAAATCTCTCACTTTGCTCATTCTGCATTCGTTGCTGATTTTGAACCCCGAGATGTTGGACATGCTTTATCTGATCCGGATTGGGTCAATGCCATGCATGAGGAGTTAGAAAATTTTGAAAGAAATAGGGTTTGGATTTTGGTTCCTCTTCCTCCTGATTGTCATCCAATTGGGACAAAATGGGTTTTCAAAAACAAACAAGGAGAGGATGGCCATGTTGTGAGAAACAAGGCCAGATTAGTTGCCTAGGGGTATAGTCAGAAGGAGGGGATAGACTATTAGGAGACTTTTGCTCCTGTAGCTCGTTTGGAGGCAATTAGGATACTCTTTGCTTTTGCGGCATCCAAAGGTTTCAAACTTTTTCAAATGGATGTCAAGAGTGCCTTCTTAAACGACTACATAGAAGAGGAAGTGTATGTGAGACAACCCCCCGGTTTCGAAAATCCCAAGTTTCCAAACCATGTTTTTAAACTTCATAAAGCTTTATATGGTTTGAAACAAGCCCCTAGAGCCTGGTATAATAGGTTAAAAACCTTTTTGCTTGCTAAGGGTTTTAAAATGGGATGTGTGGATAAAACGCTTTTTCTCCTCAAGCAAGGCAATGACTCACTCTTGGTCCAGATTTACGTGGATGATATAATTTTCGGTGGTTCTTCTCTTGCTTTGGTTGCCAAGTTTGCAGACACTATGAGCAGCGAGTTTGAGATGAGCATGATGGGCGAGTTGACGTTTTTCCTCGGGTTGCAAATCAAGCAATCCCGAGAGGGGATGTTCGTGCACCAGGGCAAGTACACCAAGGACACCCTGAAGAAGTTCGACACGGGTGAGGCCAAGCCTCTTCCAACACCCATGCCGACCACGGTGGCCCTGGATGCGGATGTGGATGGAGAAGCCGTGGACCAGAAGGAGTACCGGAGTATGATCGGATCGCTGCTCTACCTAACGGTGACACGCCCGGACATCCAGTTCATGGTGTGTCTATGCGCGCAATTTCAGTCGTTGCCGCGCACTTCTCACCGTCAGACGGCTAAGCACATAATCTGGTACTTATCCTTCACTCCAGAATTTGGGATTTGGTATTCTGCTTCCTCCACCCTCTCGCTTTGCAGTTATTCCGATGCCGATTTTGCTGGTTGACATATTGATCGCAAGTCCACTTCTGGGACTTGCCAGTTTATTGGTTCTTCTCTTGTATCGTGGTCTTCTCGCAAGCAGTCTAGTGTCGCCCACTCTGGATGATGGCCACTTTGCGTGATTTTGGTATGAGCTTTTCTCATGTTCCCTTGCTTTGTGACAGCACGAGTGCTATTAGCGTTGCTAAGAATCCCGTGCCGCACTCGAAGACCAAACACATTGATGTGCGCTTTCATTTTCTGCGAGACCACTATGAGAAGGGTGATATCGACCTTCACCATGTCGATACTCATCATCAGTTGGCTGATATTTTCACCAAGCCTTTGGACCAATCAACTTTTGCTCGGTTGAGAGGTGAGCTTGGTGTGTGTTTCCCCTTTTAGATGGGGGAATCATTTTGGATTTTGTATCATAAACTAACTTTTCGTTTCTCTATTCCTTCAATTGATTTCGAGTTTTGCATCTTTTCTGCATTTCATTTTGCATACGCTTCTACATTCTGAGCTTCATGGATATATTCGTTAGAATGTAATTATGCTCTGTGTAGTGTATGCTCGGATGCTTTATGTTGATGCTTGTAGCTTATGGTCCTTCTGATCACTAATACATGTTATGAGCTGAGCTAATTTTGAATGGTGAACCTGCTTAACAAACATAAAACTTGAAAATGTTCACATCGAGATGTGCAACTGGCCTATGTAGAATATGTTGAAATCACACTCGTGCTTTTCATATATGCTAGGTTGCTATGTCTCTAGTTCTGAGTCTATCACTTGCTTGGTCTATTCATATACTGTCTTTAATTTGAACCAAGTTAAGTGAATCAGAAAGATCGAGATGGGATTGCTTGTCACACATCACAGTTTTGAGACTATTTCTCATTGCACTTTGAGTTAAACTTGAGCTGTGTAGTGTATGACCGAAATTGTTGCTTTAAGCTTCTGATTGCTTCTGCATAGGCTTCGCACAATTTAAAAGTTAGGCAAGACAAGCTTTCAACCTCTCGCACTCACATGCTGAAATTTAAACTTGTGTAATTTAACCGCTGCAACTCCGATAAAATCTGGATACACAAGTCTATGTTTCATTCTATAGCATGATGATTGATCTTTGCTAGGGGTAGTTCACCTTGTATACATGTTTTAGCACTTGTTTGACTTCCTGTCTATACTTGTCTAGTGCTATTTTGATGTTGACTCATTTTTGGCTAAAATTGCTCACTTTGCTCATATGTTCATATTTCATAAGTGGTGATCAGTTTGAGCCTTTGCTAGCATGTGTGCTTCAGTTGCGTCATTGGACTTACACTGTGTAGAGCATCTTTGCATTCTCTTGACTATATTCCTGAAGCTGCTAACTTGCATTGTGACTCATATGCATTTTGGAAGGGGAGCACTTCTCTTGTTGGCACTTTTGATGGTGCATTTTCTAAGGGGGAGAAAATTGCTTTCGGTTCCTTTTGCTTGATGGTGCATTTTCAACTAAGGGGGAGAATTTGCAAATCATATGCTTCCTTGAGTCCAACTAAGGGGGAGTGTTTTAGTTGTGTGCACTATTCGAGGGGGAGTTTGACCGTAAGGTTTTGGTTTCGAGCTTTCTCTGCTAGTTGTGTTGAGCCTCTGTGCCTCTGTCTTGAGGGACTAGCATTTGCTTCGATTTTCCAATTGGTGTCGAGTTTTCCTGCTAGCGGTGTTGAGCCTGTTCTACCTCTTCTTGAGGGCTAGCTTTGTTTTGCTTGATGTTCAGTTGATTTTCCAATTGGTGTCGAGTTTTCCTGCTAGCGGTGTTGAGACTGTTCTACCTCTTCTTGAGGGCCAGCTTTGCTTTGCTTGGTCGCGTCGAGCCGTTGCCCATATCTTTGGGGACCAAGTTGTCTTGCTCTTTCCACTTGACCTTCTTCGGCTTTGCTATGCTTTTGGGTC
Source organism: Coix lacryma-jobi var. lacryma-jobi (assembly GCA_009763385.1). NCBI lineage: Eukaryota > Viridiplantae > Streptophyta > Magnoliopsida > Poales > Poaceae > Coix > Coix lacryma-jobi. The sequence continues at coordinate 124,996,644 of CM019826.1, read as the reverse complement.
AATTGGTCGAGTTCTTTCTTCCTTCTTCCTTCCTTCTTCTATTCATTATGATTTGTGTTGGTAGTTGACAATGCACTCATCAAGGGGGAGATTGCGGATACATGGGTGTATGTCGAGTCTCTGAGTGATGAGTGATTGTCAACTGGGATAATGCGCATGTTCTTTGGCTTGTGTTGTGCAGGTGTCGAGCACGGATACAGTGATCAGAGGCAAGGTGAAGGCCAAGTAGAGACGTGCCGTGCCGAGGGACCGAGAGTGGCGAAGGGCGGACGTGAGGCTTGGACTGAGGGACCGGTGGCCCGAGGATCAGCTGTGGTGGCTGACAGCCTGGGACAGCGACGAGCGGAGAATTGCGGGCATGGTGTTGCTCAGGTCGAGGACCTGGGGACACGTGTCGATGGACGGGGTGCACGGGCGGTGCATCCCCTCAACAGCATCGGTTTGGTGGTAGAGCTAGAGAAAAACCATCGGGTGGACGGTTTCCAGGTTTGGGCCTCAAAACCTGGGTGCTGCGGGTTTGCTTAGTTTGGGCCACAAAACTCAGGCTACGGTGGGCTGGTTTCCCGGTTTGGGCCTCAAAATTGGGGGTTGGCTGTGAAGGTTGGTTTCCCGGTTTGGGCCACAAAACCGGGGGTGCGACGTCCAGGAAAAGGATGGCGGAGCGGTGGCGGCAACCGGTGAGGTTGCGTCGAGGCAACGCTACCAGTTGTGCGGGCGTGGCCGTCGGATCCACCTACCATCGAGTTGGTCCAGACTAACCTTAGGGTTTAGCTGGTTCGATCTGTAAGTAGTTAGGGGAAGAGTGGGAATTAGGAATAGTTAGAATTAGGATAAGTAGGGGGAGACACCCACCTCCCCATCTATCTCAGTCATTTGCTCTTTGCTTCTAGGGTTTCCTGCTCTCCCAATCCCCTGCTGTAGCTAGCTGAGATCCGCAGAGAACCATACCTCTATGTACTGGAGATTGTGAGGAAGTGAGGCCGTAACCTCACTGTTGTAGCGTGTGGTAGCCACACGGATGCAGATCGATGTGTTGATTCACGTTTTGGTTCGTGTTCTTCGCGTTCTTCATTTCTCCGCGATTTTCCCGTCACTCGATCTCCCTCTCTATTGCGTCTTTGCGAAATCCGTTTGAATCAACTTGTTCTTTATAGTGAGGAGGTCATTTCGACCAAAGGAATTCATCTAACTCCTCACGAACAAGTAGATAGGGTTGATTTCGTTTTCGTGGCGCTTTTTCGGTTCATACACCTTCCCCTTTGATTTCCCGTTGATTGAGTTGATTTGAGCAGATGATTTCTTGGGGACAGTCTCCTAACTACCTTGTGATCATCCTCTCCAAGTTTGGGATCAAGGGATTTTGGTTTGAATCAATTTGGGAGTGATTTGGGTGAAGGGCGATCAAAATCGCCCTCACTGGACAGCCGCGGACAGTCCGCCACCTGACCGGCGGACAGTCCGGGCGTCGGGGAGCAGCCGGATCAGTGGCTGTGTTCTTCGGCTGATTTGGTTTTGGTTGACCGGCGGACAGTCCGCCGTTGGTAGTCGCGGACAGTCCGCGACTTGGGCAGGGGACTTCAGCAGCTTTGCTGTTTGGCGAGTTTTACCGGCGGATAGTCCGCCACTCGCTCGTGGACAGTCCAGCAGTACCGCGGACAGTCCGGGACCCCAGGGCCGGACAGTCCGGGATTTGCCTGAAGGTTGCGTTTTGGTGCGTTTGCTCTCCTGGCTTCCTCGCTTGGTTTCCGGACATCTCGTTTGGCCTCGTAGTTGACCAAGAAACCTCTCTAGGTATCTTTGCTACTTGTTAGCATCGGTATTTGGGGATTTCTCAATGTAGCCGTCTATCTACGTTCGAGACTTGGTTTTTGAGGGTCAAACTTGTGCCGGTACTTTTGCCGTTCGGTTTGCTATTGCTTTGTGGTGCCTCGCTGTGATCGTAGGGATCATCCACCCTCTTCCAAGGGTCGTGGGCATCACGGTTTCGATCGAAGCTTTCGGGGGTTGATTTTGTGAACAATAGGCCAAAGTTTCGAGAGAAATTTTTGAGCTCCCATTCACCCCCCCCCCCTCTGGTCGCCTTGCTATTGCATTCTCGGTCCTTCAGTGGGCCTCACGTTTCGATCGAAGCCTCTGGGGGTTGTTTTTCGGGACAGAGGCCAAAGTTTTGAGAGAATTTTTTAGGCTCCCATTCACCCTCCTCTGGTCGCTTTCTGGTAGAGTTCTCAGTCCTTCAATTGGTATCGGAGCCAGGTTAAGGATCTTCCACCTTAGCTGGTTCCAGATCCACAGAAGGCGACATGGATCCGGCGTGGGCAAACCGCCGTTTTTAGATGGGACGAACTATGCGTATTGGAAGATACGCATGTCGGCCTATCTTCAAAGTTTGGGTGCTTCCATTTGGGATATTTGCAACTCTGCAGATTACGTGGTCTTGGCTGCTCGTGCGACTCAGCATCAGATCGATGAGCACGATGCCAATAGCCGAGCTCGTAATGCTCTTTTCTCATGTTTGAGCATGACGGAGTTTGATCGCGTTTCTCACCTCGCTACGGCTCGGGAGATTTGGGCTACTCTCATGCAATTTCATGAGGGCACAACTCAAGTCAAAACCCGTCTCTACGAGTCACACAAGCGAGAGTATGAGAACTTTCAACATATGCCTGGAAGAACATAGAAAGTTTATTCGCTCGTTTTCAGGTTATTGTCAACAGGATGAGGGCTAACAAGGAGCTGTTACCTTTCGACGATCATGAGAGGGCTCTCAAGCTTTTACACACTCTCGATCGGTCGGTGTGGGACTCCAAGGTTCAGACGATCATCGAATCGCCTAACTATGAGACTCTCATGTGCGATGAGCTCTTTAGTAAGCTCAAGTCTAGTGAGATTTATGCCATGGCGAGGGCTTCTTATGAAAATCCTTCTGGCCCGTCGATGGCTTTGGTTTCTGGTTCTTCTGCTAACCCCTCTTGAGGCTTTGCTTTGTCATCTCTTCTTTCTGTCATAGAGGAGCAGCTGGAGTTCATGGCGGACGATGAGTTGGCCTTGCTTGCCAACCGGTTCTCGCGGTTCCACAACAACCGCATGAACCGTCACCGTGGAGGAGGATGAGTTGGCTGCTATGAGTGTGGAGGCTCGGACCACTTCATCGCCAACTGCCCGAAGAAGAAGCAAGTCTTCGGCAAGGCAGATCACGGTCACAAGTACGACTCCAGCAAGCGCAAGGAGAAGTACGTCCCCGCCAAGCACAAGCGGAGGGGCGGCTTCAACAAGGAGTACATCAAGGAGAAGTACTTGGAGAAGGCCCAGGCCGAGCAGCGTGCTTTCTTCCCCACGCTCAGCGACGTCGATGACTCGGGTGACGACTCCGCTGATTCAAGCGACGACGAGTCCGAGAAGAAGAAGAAGATTGAGGACAAGCTGAACGACCTCTGCTTCTTTGCCGACAACGAGGGTTTTTGCACCATGGCCCTTGGCGATGAGGTTAATGGTGTGATGGAGGAGATCCCTCAAAATGACGACGTCGATGATGACACCTCCCAGGTATCTCTAACTCCCGACGAGCTCTCTACTGAGGTTTACAAGCTTACTGCTGCTCTACTTAGTCAAGATAAACTACTTAGGCTTGCTGCTAGGGAGAGAAAGGAGTTTAGGAACAAGTGGGAGGATGCGGTGAAGGAGCTTGAGTCTGTCAAGTCCACCATTGTCATGACTGAGGAGGATGAGTGTGAGATGTGCTCCATGCACATGACTGACCTTCTCACCTTGAGGGGGAAGTATGTTGCTTTGGTTGGAGAGGTGGATGAGCTTAGGGCTAGACCCTCATTGCTGGGTGCGTGCAAGTCTTGTGCAGGCTTGCAATCCGAGTTGGCAGAGAAGAATGCCAAGATTGTGTCTCTTGAGAAGGCCAGCTCGGGTAGCACTTGTGTGTCTAGATGCATTTTGTGTGAGGGTTTGGAGATGGAGATTGCGAATGTGCAGCATGACAAGATGCAAACCGAGGAAGAAAACACATACCTTTGGACCATCTTGTCATGGGTGTCTTGTGGTGAGGTCCAATTCAAACGTGCTGCTGGAGGTCCTGGTGTTGGTTTCGCTCAGGGTGTTGAGTGTGCTTCATCTTTTGGTAAGATTGGAGAGTCGAGTGGTCTTAATCCGAGTGAGAAGCCCAACTCCACCACTACTCCCAAACTGACCAAGATTCCACTCAAAGAGCCTCTCAAACCTAACACCAAGGATGGAGGTTTGTGGAACCTCCAAGAGCTCCACCCAAGAAACAGACATGGGCTCCAAAACCTAACCACCTAAAAAACAAGCTAGACACCATGCCACCTATCAAGGAGGAGCTCATGCCACAGAAGGGCAAAGTGATCCACACCCACTACCATGAGTACCAACAACCCCCTATGAGAGCGGTGAGGTACAATTGTGAACACTGTGGGAGAGATGGACACTTGAGGGAGTTTTGCTTTCGGCGCAAGAGAGAGGAGCGTCATGCAAAGGAAATGAACAACATAGACATGTATCATCCTTTCCATGATGTACACGTGCCGAATGTTCAAAAGCGTGCTGCTAGGCCTAGAGGTCCAATGCCTCAAGTTCCTAGGCCTAGGCCGCAAGGAGGACGTGCCCGGCGGGAGCCTACAGTTGTAGGCTATGGACCCCGTGGCGGTGGCTTTGTAGTTGAGCTTTACTCCCCACCGCGTTTTGAGTATCGCGATGGACGCTCTTCCCTTAGCGGACCAAGTTTTCCTATACGTGGTGATCGCTTTCCCCGTAGGCATGCTAGGAATGGTTTTTCTACTAACCGTTCTTTTGAGCAGTCGGCCCAACACTCGTTTAATTCTCATTTTACTCACCCCAGTGTTGGACCGTATGCTCACCCTATGTCTTTTTATTGATGTAGGTAAAACGATTGGAGGACATTTGGTTGGTGAATTCCGGGTGCTCAAGGCATATGACCGAAACGCCAAGTGGTTCTCCAGTCTTAGTCCAGTTGCGAAAGGAGTTTGTCACCTTCGGCGACAATAGCAAAGGTAAAGTGTTGTCTCGTGGGTCTGTGCGAGTTAATGAGCACTTTGTGTTGCGCGATGTTGCTCTTTTTCTAACTTGCATTTTAACCTTCTTTCTGTTTCGCAACTCTTGATGATGACTATGAGATTCGTTTTAAGCCGAATCTCAGTCGTATTTTAGATCCTCAGGGCAATCTTGTGTGTACGATTTCGCCCTTTGGGTAAGTCTTTCATGCAAATTTCTCGGAGTCTTTTGGCATTTCTCGTTGTCTTTTGGCTGGTCCTTCCTCCTCTGATCTTTGGAAGTGGCATAGGAGACTCGGTCACTTGAGCTTTGACTTGCTTGCAAGGCTTAGTTCACATGGCCTAATCGAGGATTGCCCAAGTTTCACATGGAGAAGGACTTGTTGCCATTCTTGTAGACATGGGAAAATGGTAGCCGCTCCCCACCATCCTGTGAATCAGGTTATGACCAAGCGCCTGGAGAGCTTTTGCATATGGACCTGTTGGTCCGGCTCGGGTGAGCTCAGTTGGTGGGAAGTGGTATGTGCTTGTTATGTTGACGACTTTTCGAGATATTCGTGGGTTTCTTTTTAGCTGAGAAAACTGAGACTTTCACTTTTGCTCGCAATCTGATTTTGCGTCTTCAGAATGAGTTCCCTTTGAACTCTATGCGAGCTATTCGTAGCGATAATGGTTCCGAGTTTAAAAACTCGGATTTTAAGAAGTTTTGTGACTCTTTGGGTTTAGAGCATCAATTTTCTTCCCCCTACACACCGCCTCAAAATGGTGTTGTAGAGAGGAAAAATCGGACCCTTGTAGAGATGGCCAGGACGATGCTCGATGAGCATAGGACTCCTAGGCGATATTGGGCCGAAGCTATTAACACTGCATGCTACATTTCGAATTGCATTTTTCTCCGTGCTTTCTTGAAGAAAACTTCTTATGAGTTGCTATTTGGGAAACAACCCAAAGTGAGTTATTTTAGAGTTTTTGGTTGCCACTGTTTTATACTCAAGAAAGGCAACTTGGACAAATTTGAGTCTCGCTCTTCTAACGGTGTATTTTTGGGTTATGGAAATCATACTCGCATATCGTGTACTTAACCTTGATACTAACCAAGTCATGGAGACATCCGATGTCACCTTCGATGAGACTGTGCTTTGTCCTTCTTCTAGTTTTGAGCATGCAGGTGATCATGAGGTTGGAGAACCTCTTTTTGATGATGAGGAAAAAGGTGCTGAAGGGATTGATGATCCAGCACTTCCTCCACCTACGGCCCCTACCCTTCTTCCTCTACTACATGGGGGCCGTGTGATCCACCACCTCGGGTTGTACCACTTGTACCCGAGGAGGCACCAGCTGCTGTTGAGGGGGAGGTCACCTCATCAAGGGAGGCGCCACGACACATTCAGCGCCAACACCCTCCTCAACTGATGATCGGCGACATCCACGAACGCACCACTCGGTCTAGGTCACAACTAATCTCTCACTTTGTTCATTCTATATTTGTTGCCGATTTTGAACCCCGAGATGTTGGACATGCTTTATCTGATCCAGATTGGGTCAATGCCATGCATGAGAAGCTTGAAAATTTTGAGAGAAATCGGGTTTGGGTTCTTGTTACTCTTCCTTCTAAGTGTCACCCTATTGGGACAAAATGGGTTTTCAAAAACAAACAAGGAGAGGATGGCCATGTTGTGAGAAACAAGGTCAGACTTGTAGCTCAGGGGTATAGTCAGAAGGAGGGGATAGACTATGAGGAGACTTTTGCTCCTGTAGCTCGTTTGGAGGCAATTAGGATCCTCTTGGCTTTTGCTGCATCCAAAGGTTTTAAACTTTTTCAAATGGATGTCAAGAGTGCCTTTCTAAATGGCAACATAGAAGAGGAGGTGTATGTGAAACAACCCCCTGGTTTTGAAAATCCCAAGTTTCAAAACCATGTTTTTAAACTTCATAAAGCTTTGTATGGTTTGAAACAAGCCCCTAGAGCCTGGTATGATAGGTTGAAAACATTTTTGCTTGCTAAGGTTTTAAAATGGGATGTGTGGATAAAACACTTTTTCTCCTCAAGCAAGGCAATGACACTTTGTTGGTTCAGATTTACGTGGATGATATCATCTTTGGTGGTTCTTCTCATGCTTTGGTTGCCAAGTTTGCAGATACAATGAGCAGGGAATTTGAGATGAGCATGACGTTTTTCCTCGGGTTGCAAATCAAGCAATCCCGAGAGGGGACGTTCGTGCACCAGGGCAAGTACACCAAGGACATATTGAAGAAGTTCGATATGGGTGAGGCCAAGCCTCTTCCAACACCCATGTCGACCACGACGGCCCTGGATGCGAACAAGGATGGAGAAGCTGTGGACCAGAAGGAGTACCGGAGTATGATCGGGTCGCTGCTGTACCTGACGGCGACACGCCCGAACATCCAGTTCGCGGTGTGTCTTTGCGCACGATTTCAGTCGTCGCCGTGCACCTCTCACCATCAGGCAGTCAAGCGCATTATGAGGTACTTATGCTTCACACCCGAGTTTGGGATTTGGTATTCTGCTTCTTCTATCCTCTCCCTTTGTGGTTACTCGAATGCTGATTTTGCTGGTTGCCGACTTGATCGCAAGTCCACTTCTGGGACTTGTCAGTTTATTGGTTCTTCTCTTGTGTCTTGGTCTTCTCGCAAGCAGTCTAGTGTCGCTCAGTCTACCACAGAGGCTGAATATGTTGCTGCGGCTAGCTGTTGTTCTCAGTTGTTGTGGATGATGGCCACTTTGCATGATTTTGGTCTGAGTTTTTCTCGAGTTCCATTGCTTTGTGACAGCACGAGTGCGATTAGCGTTGCTAAGAACCCCGTGCTGCACTCTAAGACCAAACACATTGATGTGCGCTTTCATTTCTTGCGAGACCATTATGAGAAGGGTGATATCGACCTTCACCATGTCGATACTCATCTTCAGTTAGCAGATATTTTCACCAAGCCTTTGGACCAATCAACCTTTGCTAGATTGAGAGGTGAGCTTTGTGTGTGTTTCCCTTTTTAGTTGGGGGAAACATTTTGGTTTTGTATCATAGTCTGACTTCTTTTGCCTTGTTTTTGTTTAGTTTCTGTTTTTCATCATACTTGCATTTTTATTTTTTTTGAGCTTCATGTCTATAATCTGTAGAATGAATTTATGCTCTGATTAGTGTATGCTCCGATTATACATGATGATGCTTGTAGCTTAGGATCTTTTTGATCACTGATACATGTTGTGAGCTGAGCTACTTTTCAGAACTGTGACTATGCTTAATACAACTTCAAATTTGAAACATGTTCACCATTGATTCTGGCAACTAACATGTGTAGAATGTGTTGAAGTCACTTGTGCTTTTCATATATGCTAGGTTGCTATGTCTCTAGTTCTGAGTCTTTCACTTGCTTGGTATGTTCATATTCTGCTAATTTTGAACCAAGTCTAAGTGAATTGAAAAGATCGAGATGGGATCACTTGACTGCACATCACGGTATCGAGACTGTTTCTCATTGCACATTGAGTTAAACTTGAGCCGTGTAGTGTAAGACCGAAACCGTTGCTTCAAGCTTCTGATTGCTTATGCATAGGCTTAGCTCAGTTGAAAAGTTAGGCAATGTCAAGTTTTCAACCTCTCGCAATCACATGCTGAAATTTTAAACTTTTGTAAAAAACCGTTGCAGCTCCGATAAAATTCTGAAAACACAAGTCTATGTTTCACTCTATAGCATGATGATTGAACTTTGCTAGGGGTAGTTCACTTTGTATACATGTTTAGCACCTGTGTAACTTCCTGTATATACATGTGTAGTGCTATTTTGGTGGTGAACCCTTTTCTGAATGGCTTAAAACTGCTCACTTGGTTCATATTTCGTATTCTGTGATCAGGTTGAGCCTTTTCTGACATTAGTGCTTTTGTTGAGTTATTGGATCAGCACTATTTAGAGCATTTATTCATTCTCTGGAATATATATCTGAAGCTGCTAACTTGCATTTGTAACTCATATGCATTTGCCTTGTTGTGTGCATTTTCATCTAAGGGGGAGAAATTTTGACAAATCATGTCCCGAGTTGTATGCACTACTGAAGGGGGAGCGTCTTTGCTCGATTTCTATTTTGACAAGTCGTTCAATTGGTTTGGAGTGACCTTCAGCCCATATGGGGTTTTTCAATTGGTTCAGAGCGGTTCTGCTAGTTGTGTTGAGCCTATGCCTCTTTCTGGAGGGACTAGCTTGTCTTTGTCTTCTTACTCCGATTTCTTCGCGCTAGCGGTGTTAAGCCTGCTGTTCTACCTCTTGAGGGCTAGCTTTGCTTTTCTTGGTTGGGTCGAGCCGTTGCCCATGTCTTTGGGAACCAAGTTGTCTCGCTCATTCCATTCGACTTCTTCCGGCTTTGCTTCGCTTTTGATCATTTGGTTGGATTCGCTTACTTCTTCTTCTACCTTCATATGATTTGTGTTGGTAGTTGACAATGCACTCATCAAGGGGGAGATTGCGAGTACATGGGTCTATGCCGGATCTTGAGTGATGAGTGATTGTCAACTGGGCTGATGCGCATGTTCTTTGGCTTGTGTTGTGCAGGTGTCCAGGTTTCCACCGAGTGGACGGTTTCCAGGTTTGGGCCTCAAAACCTGGGCACTGACGGATTCGAAGTTTGGGCCACAAAACTCGGGCTGAGGACGGTTTCCAGGTTTGGGCCTCAAAACATGGGTGCTGGCGGGTTTCTGAGTTTGGGCCACAAAACTTAGGCGACGGACGACAGGATTCCCGGTTTCGGCCTCAAAACTAGGGGATGGCCCAGGTTTCCCGGTTTCGGCCTCAAAACCGGGGGGGGTCCGTGAAAAGGACGAGCAGAGCGGTGGCGGCACGTGGCGGCAATCGGTGAGGTCACGTCGAGGCGAAGCGACCAGTTGTGCGGGCGTGGCCGTCGGATCACCACCTACGTCGAGTTGGTCAGGAATACCCTTATGGTTCGCCTCCTCGCTCATTAGCTGTAAGGGTAGAAGGGGAATAATTGTATTAGGCTATATAAGGATAGGCCACCCCTCCCTCCAGACTATCTCAGCCATTGCTCTTTGCATTCTAGGGTTTCCTGCTTCCCATTCTCTGCTGTAGCTACTGAGATCCACAGAGACGATGAACAATACCTCTGTGTATTTGCCTTTTGAGGAAACGAGACCGTAATCTCGTTGTCTCCTCGTGGGGACGAATTTCGGCTGGCAATTCGTGGTCTTGATTTGCGTTCTGAACTTGTTCTTTGCGTTCTTCGTTTCTCCATGTTTTTCCCGTCACTCGATCTCCCTCCTCACTGCGTCTTTCTCGAATCCACTTGAATCATCTTGTTCTTTGATGTAAGGAGATCATTTCCACCGAAGGAATTCATCCAACTCCTTACGATCAAGTAGATCGGGTCGATTTAAGTTTCATGGCGCTTTTTCGGTTCATACACCTTCCCTTTCGATTTCCTGTTGATTGAGTCGATTTGAGCGAATGATTTCATGGGGATAGTCTCCTAACTATCATGTGATCATCTTCTCCAAGTTTGGGATCGAAGGACTTTGATTTGAATCGGATTTGGGAAGATTTGGGAGAAGGGCGTTTGAAATCGCCCTCCCTGAGTGACCGCGGACAGTCCGCCATTCAGGGTGCGGACAATCCGCGCGTCGGGCTCGAGCCGGTTCAGTGGCTGCGCAGTTCGACTGTCCCTGTCCAGGTTGATCGGCGGACAGTCCGCCGTTGTCATCCGCGGACAGTCCGGGACTGTCCGGGGACTACTCAGCAGCAGTGTTGTTTTGCTCTTTTGGCCGGCGGACAGTCCGCCAGTGAACCGCAGACAGTCCGCAGTAGGCCCAGACAGTCCGGGATCAGGTTCCCGGACAGCCCGCCAACCTGCTGTAGGTTGTGATTTAGTGCGTTTGCTCTCACCCCTTTTTCGCTTGGTTTTCGGACTTCTGGTTTGGCCCTAGAGTTCACCAAGGAACCTCTCTAGGTATCTTTGCTACTTGTTTGCATCGGTATTTGGAGATTTCCCGACGTAGCCGTCTATCTACGTTCGGGAGTGAGTTTTTGGGTTTGAACAAGAGCCGAAGCTTTTGGTCTTTGACTTGCTCTCAATTTGTGGTGCCTCACTGTGATCCTAGGGATCATCCACCCTCTTCCAAGGGTCGTGGGCATCACGTTTCGATCGAAGCCTTTGGAGGTTGTTTTTCGGGACAGAGGCCAAAGTTGCGAGAGAATTTTTTAGGCTCCCATTCACCCCCCTCTGGTCGCTTTCTAGTAGAGTTCTCGGTCCTTCAGTACTACCGCTCCAGGACCGGTACTACTGCCCCCGGGACCGGTACTACCGCCCGTCTAGCGGTACTTCCGCTACCAGGCTGAGCTTCACGCTAAAACAACCATAACTCTGAGCTCCGGACTCCGATTTCGATGATCTTGGACATTTTGGAAAGCTTATTCAGAGGGCTACACAACCCACATGAACACACCATCAAAAACACAAAGGAAAGGAACAGATTTCCAATCCAAGACCCATTGCTTCTCTTTTTCAACCAAAGATTTCTCCAAAACTTCTCCGAGTTGATCCAATTCAACCCCAACACCTTCTCCTTTGCAAATGTGCCAACACCACCAAGTGTACACCATTATGTGCATGTGTGTTAGCATTTTCACAATCATTTTCAAAGGATTTTCATTTGCTCTCACCACGCCACTCGATCCAAGTAACAACGCAATGTTAGATCGCTCAAGTGGCACTAGATGACCGATATGCAAACAAGTTTTCTCCTCTTGATAGTACGGCCATCTATCCTAAACCCGGTCATAATCTTCTCTACACACCTATGACCGGTGAAATGAAATGCCCTACAAATATACCTTTGCCTTGCGCATTCCATTCATCTCCTTCGTGTTGATGCAACACATGCACCAACCTAGATCAAATGATATGATCCACTTCATATCATCACATGGCCTCCATGGTCCATCGATCTTGACCTCACTTGCTCTTCACCATTGCTTTGGTCCTTCGGCGCCAAGTCTGAAGGACCGAGAATGCTACCAGAAAGCAACCAGAGGGGGGTGAATGGGAGCTTCAAATTTTCCTTTCGAAAACTTGTTGCCACTGTCCCGAGAATCAACCCCAAAAGCAAACCTAGAGCTTGCAAGTGTCCACGACCCTAGATGTAGGGTGGATGCCTCCGAGAAGCACAGCGGGACACTATACAACCCTAGAAAGCCAACGCAAAAGACGGAAACAAAATCCATCAACGAACCAAAAAACCGCAGACGAAACAGCACAGAATACATTGGACCGGACTCTGCCCTGCGTCCGGTTAGTGAGCACCGGACGCATCCGGTCAACTCAAAACGGATTTCAGAGCTTACTGTTTCTGACCGGACTCACAAGCGAGGAGCGTCCGGTCGAGAGCAGTGCGTCCGGTCAGTAGAAGACTACCACAATGAAAAGTAAAAGGAGCGAGTCCGGTCACTTGCAAGAATCAGCGTCCAGTCATCTACAGGAAAACTCCGCGTGGCATTCAACCACCGGACGCACGAGGCAGCGTCCGGTCAGCTCGACAGCAGCGTCCGGTCACCCCGTGGCAGCACTGTTCATTCACCGATTCGACTCGATCTCACCCAAAACAAATCCTCTAGGGATCAAACTTGGTGAGAGGAGTCACAAGGAGGATAGTGAGCTATCTCTAAGAGATCATGGCTCGAACCTATCTCCAAATCGATGAATCAAAGAATTTCGGGGGAAAGGGGAGAAACTTGACCCGAAACAAAAATCGATTGATCTCTTAGACCGTGAGGTTAGAGATGAATTCCTTCGGTGGATAGAAGTGCCTCACGACCTAGAACAACTTGGTTCAAATGGATTTGCAAAAGATGAACCGAGCAAGGAGATCGAGCGACGGGAAAACGTGGAGAAAAGGGATTCCGCGAAGAACACAAACAAAACGCGAATCACAATCACCAATTGCAACCGTGTGGCTACCACACGCTACAATAGTGAGGATACGGCCTCACTTCCTCAAAATCTCCAGTACACAGAGGTATGATTCTCTGCGGATCTCAGCTAGCTACAGCAGGGGATTGGGAGAGCAGGAAACCCTAGAAGCAAAGAGCAAATGAGTGAGATAGTTGGGGAGGAGGGTGTCTCCCCCTACTTAACCTATTCCTAATTCCTACTCTACCCCTCTCTACTTATAGAGTGAACTAGCTAAACCCTAAGGTTATTCTGGACCAACTTGATGGTAGGTACATCCGACGGCCACGCCCGCACAACTCGTAGCGTTGCCTTGACGCAACCTCCCGATTGCCGCCACGTGTCGCCACCGCTCCGCGTCCTTTTCCTCGACGTCGCACCCCCGGTTTTGAGGCCCAAACCGGGAAACCAGCCTTCACGATTAACCCCCAGTTTTGAGGCCCAAACCGGGAAACCAGCCCACCAAGCCTGAGTTTTGTGTCCCAAGCTCAGCAAACCCACAGCACCCAGGTTTTGAGGCCCAAACCTAGAAACCGTCCTCAGCCCGAGTTTTGTGGCCAAACTTGGAAACCATCCGCGCCCAGGTTTTGAGGCCCAAAACTGGAAACTGTCCACCCGATGGTTTTTCTCTGGCTCTACCACCAAACTGAAGCTGTAGAGGGGATGCACCACCCGTGCACCCCGTCCACCGACACGTGTCCCCAGGTCCTCGACCCAAGCAACACCGTGCCCGCAAGTCTCCGCTCGTCGCTGTCCCAGGCTGCCAGCCACCACAGCTGATCCTCGGGCCACGGTCCCTCAGTCCAAGCCTCACGTCCGCCCTTCGCCACTCTCGGTCCCACGGCACGGCACGTCTCTACTTGACCTTCACCTTGCCTCTAATCACTGTCTCCGTGCTCGACACCTGCACAACACAAGCCAAAGAACATGCGATCAAACCCGTTGACAATCACTCATCACTCGAGACTCGGCATACACTCATGTATCCGCAATCTCCCCCTTGATGAGTGCATTATCAACTACACACACAAGTCATAATAGAAATAAGGAAGGAAGAAGGAGAAGAGAGAACTCAACCAAATGACCCAAAAGCATAGCAAAGCCGAAGAAGGTCAAGTGGAAAGAGCAGAACAACTTGGGCCCCAAAGACATGGGCAACGGCTCAACACAGCCAAGCAAAGCAAAGCTAGCCCTCAAGAAGAGGTAGAACAGGCTCAACACCGCTAGCAAATGCCAAATGAAAAATCGAAGCAAAATGCTAGTCCCTCAAGATAGAGGCACAGAGGCTCAACACAACTAGCAAGAAAGCTCGACATCGACTGGAAAGCTCGATACCAACTGAACCCAACTGAAGCAAGGATGCAGCTACTAGTCCCTCAAGAAAGAGGCAAAGGCTCAACACAACTAGCAAAAGCGCTCCGAACCAATTGGAAATTTCAAAAAATTCAGCACGCACGAGCAAACTCCAAACTCCCCCTTGCATGGTGCACACAACCGAATCCTCTCCCCATTGAACATGGGAGGCATGATTTGTCCAAATTCTCCCCCTTAGTTGAAAATGCACCATCAAGCAAAAAGGAACTGAAAACAATTTTCTCCCCCTCAGAAAATGCACCATCAGAAGTGCGAACAAGAGAAGTCTCCCCCTTCCAAAATGCATATGAATGCAAGTTAGCAGCTTCAAGAATATAGTCAAGAAAATGCAAAGATGCTCTAAACAGTATAGCTCCAATGATGCAACTGAAACTCACATGCTAGCAAAGGCTCAAACTGATCACCAAATATGAAGTATGAACATATGAGCAAATTGAGCAATTTTAGCCAAAAGGGTTCACCGGCAAAATAGCACTAGACAAGTAGAGATAGGAAGTCAAACAAGTGCTAAACTTGTATACAAGGTGAACTACCCCTAGCAAAGTTCAATCATCATGCTATAGAATGAAACATAGACTTGTGTATGCAGATTTTATCGGAGTTGCAACGGTTGAGTTACACAAGTTCAAATTTAAGCATGTGATTGCGAGAGGTTGAAAGCTTGTCTTGCCTAACTTTTCTACTGTGCAAAGCCTATGCAGAAGCAATCAGAAGCTTAAAGCAACAGTTTCGGTCATACACTACACAACACAAGTTTAACTCAAGGTGCAATGAGAAACAGTCTCGAAACTGTGATGTGTTGACAAGCAATCCCATCTCGATCTTTTCAATTCACTTAAAAACTTGGTTTACCAATTGAAGAAATATGAACAAACCAAGCAAGTGACAGACTCAGAACTAGAGACATAGCAACCTAGCATATATGAAAAGCACGAGTGAACTCAACACATCCTACACATGCTAGTTGCAAATCTCAATGGTGAACATTTTCAGATTTTATGTACATTAAGCAAATTCACCATTTCAAAAATAGCTCAGCTCACAACATGTATCAGTGATCAGAAAGAGCATAAGCTACAAGTATCAACATAAGCATCAGAGCATACTACATAGAGCATAGTTACATTTTAAAGATTATATGCATGAAGCTTGAATGTAAAAGCGTATGCTGAAATGCAAAAGAAAACGAGACAAATGAAAAACAGTCAGTCTATGATACAAGAACCAAAATGTTCCCCCATCAAAAAGGGGAAAAACACACACCAAGCTCACCCCTCAACCGATTAAAGGTTGATTCGTCCAAAGGCTTGGTGAAAATATCAGCCAACTGATGATGAGTATCGACATGGCGAAGGTCGATATCACCCTTCTCATAGTGGTCTCGCAAAAAGTGAAAGCGCACATCAATGTGTTTGGTCTTCGAGTGAAGCACAGGGTTCTTAGCAACGCTAATCGCACTCGTGCTGTCACAAAACAAAGGAACACGAGAAAAGCTCAGACCAAAATCACGCAACGTGGCCATCATTCAAAGCAACTGGGAACAGCAGCTAGCCGCAGCAACATACTCAGCCTCTGTGGTAGACTGGGGGACACTAGACTGCTTGCGAGAAGACCACAATACAAGAGAAGAACCGATAAATTGGCAAGTCCCAGAAGTGGACTTGCGCTCAATGCGACAACCAACAAAATCGGCATCGGAAAATACCGCAAAGGGAGAGGGTGGAGGAAGCTGAATACCAAATCTCGAACTCAGGTGTGAAACGAAGGTACCTGAAAATGCGCTTGACCGCCTGCCGGTGAGAAGTGCGCGGCGACGCCTAAAAGCGCGCGCACAGACACACCGCGAACTGGATGTCCGGGCATGTCGCCGTCAGGTAGAGCAGCGACCCGATCATGCTTTGGTACTCCTTCTGGTGCACAGCTTCTCCATCCTTGTCCGCATCCAGGGCCGTCGTGGTCGACATGGGTTTGGAAGAGGCTTGGCCTCACCCATATCGAACCTCTTCAGCAAGTCCTTGGTATACTTGCCCTGGTGCACAAACGTCCCTTCTCGAGATTGCTTAATTTGCAATCCGAGAAAGAAAGTCAGCTCCCCCATCATACTCATCTCGAACTCCTGCTCATAGTATCTGCAAACTTGGCAACCAAAGCATGAGATGAACCATCGAAAATGATATCATCCACGTAAATCTAGACCAAGAGAGTGTCTTTGCCTTGCTTGAGGAGAAAGAGCGTTTTATCCACACATCCCATTTTAAAACCCTTTGCAAGCAAAAGGTTTTTAACCTATCATACCAGGCTCTAGGGGCTTGTTTCAAACCATATAAAGCTTTGTGGAGTTTGAAAACATGGTTTGGAAACTTGGGATTTTCAAAACCGGGGGTTGTTCAACATAAACCTCTTCTTCTATTTAGCCATTTAAGAAGGCACTCTTGACATCCATTTGAAAAAGTTTGAACCCTTTGGATGTTGCAAAAGCCAAGAGTATCCTAATAGCTCCAAACGAGCTACAGGAGCAAAAGTCTCCTCATAGTCTATCCCCTCCTTCTGACTATAACCTTCGCTACAAGCCTGGCTTGTTTCTAACAACGTGGGCATCCTCTCCTTGCTTGTTTTTGAAAACCCATTTTGTCCCAATAGGCTTACAGTGGAGGAGGAGGTGGAACTAATACCCAAACCCAATTTGCTCAAAGTTCTCTAACTCCTCATGCATGGCATTAACCCAATCCGGATCCGTCAAAGCATGTCCAACATCTCGGGGCTCAAAATCAGCAACAAAAGCAGAATGAGCAAAGTGAGAGATTTGATACCTGGACCGAGTGACACGTTCGTCGATGTTGCCGATCATCTGTTGAGGAGGGTGTTGGCGCTGGATGTGTCGTGGTGCCTCCCGTGCAGACGTGATCTCCCCCTCAACAGCAGCTGGTGCCTCCCCGGGTACAAATGGTACCGCACGGCCCCCAGGAAGAAGACGTGTTGGGGTCGTGAGTCGTCGTAGAAGCCGCTCCTTGCGGCAAAGCAGGTGGAGGGGGTGCTGGATCATCCATACCTTCAGCATCCTCATCCTCGTCATCAAAAAGAGGCTCACCAACCTCATGATCACCTGCACGCTCAAAACGAGAAGAAGGACAAACCATGGTCTCGTCGAAGGTGACATTAGATGTCTCCATGACTCAGTAAGTGTCAAGGTTAAGTACACGATAAGCTCGAGTGTGAGTGCCATAACCCAAAAACACAGAAGAACGAGACTCAAACTTGTCCAAGTTGCCCTTTTTGAGTATAAAACAATGGCAACCAAAAACTCGAAAATAACTCACCTTGGGCAGTTTTCCAAAACGCAACTCATAAGAAGTCTTTTTCAAGAAAGCTCGGAGAAAAATGCGATTGGAAATGTAGCATGCAGTGCTCATAGCTTCGCCCAATATCGCCTAGGAGTCCTATGCTCATCGAGCATCGTCCTGGCCATCTCTACAAGGGTCCGATTCTTCCTCTCTACAACACCATTTTGGGGCGATGTGTAGGGGGAAGAAAACTGATGCTCTAAACCCAAAGAGTTACAAAACTTCTCAAAATCCGAATTCTTCAATTCGAAACCATTATCACTCCGAATTGCTCGCATTGAGTTCAAGGGAACTCATTCTGAAGATGTAAAATCAGATTGCGAGCAAAGGAGAAAGTCTCAGTCTTCTCAGCTAAAAAGAAGACCCACGAATATCTCGAAAAGTCATCAACAACAACAAGCACATACCACTTCCCCCAACCGAGCTCACCCGAGCTGGACCAACAAGGTCCATGTGCAAAAAGCTGTCCAGGGCGCTTGGTCATGACCTGAGTCACTGGATGGTGGGGAGCGGCAACCATCTTCCCATGTCTACAAGAATGGCAAACAAGATCCTTCTCCATGGATAACTTGGGCAATCCTCGGATTAGGCCAAGTGGCTAAGCCTTGCAAGCAAGTCGAAGCTCAAATGTCCTAGTCTCCTATGCCACTTCCAAAGGTTAGAGGAGGAAGGTCCAGCCACAAGACAACGAGAAATACCAAAAGACTCCAAGAAATTCGCACGAAAGACTTTTCCAAAGGGCGAAATCAAAACCAAGATTGCCCTGAGGATCCAAAATATGACTTAGATTCGGTTAAAACGAATCTCATAGTCGTCATCAAGAGGTTGTGAAACAGAAAAAGGTTAAAATGCAAGTTAGAAACAAGAGCAGCATCTCGCAACACAAAGTGCTCATTAACTCGCACCGACCCACGAGACAAGACCTTACCTTTGCTATTGTCGCGAAAGTGATAAACTCCTTCCGGTGACTGGACTAAGACTGGAGAACCACTTGGCGTTTCTGGTCATGTGCCTCGAACAACCGGAATCCACCAACCAAACGTTCTCCAATCGTTTTACCTACATCAATAAAAAGACATAGGGTGAGCATACGGTCCAACACTGGGGTTAGTGAAGTAAGGGGAAAACCAGTGTTGGGTCGACTGCTCAAAAGAACGGTTAGCAGAAAAACCATTCCTAGCACGTCTACGAGAAGAGCGATCACCACGCTGAGGAAAGCGTGGTCCGCTGGGGAAAGAACGCTCACCGTGATACTCAAAACGCGGTGGAGGAAAGCGCTCAACTACAAAGCCACCGCCACGGGGTCCATAGCCTACAACTGCAGGCTCCCGCCGGGCACGACCTCTCCTCTACTGCATAGGCCTAGGAACTTGAGGTTCTGGACCTCTGGGCCTAGCAGCTCTCCTCGGAGCTCTCCTCTGAACATTCAGCACATGTACATCATGGAAAGGATGGTACATGTCCGGGTTGTTCATCTGCCTAGCACGGTGCGCCTCTCTCTTGCGCCGAAAGCAAAACTCACTCAAGTGTCCATCTCTCCAACAATGCTCACAATGGTACCTCACCGCTCTCAAAGGGGGTTGTTGGTACACACGGTTGTGGGTGTGGATCACTTTGCCCTTCTGTGGCATAAGCTCCTCCTGGATGGGTGGCATGGTGTCCAGCTTTCTTTAGGTGGTTGGGTTGGGATGCCACACTTGGTTCTTGGGTGGAGCTCTCGGAGGTTCCTCAAACACTCCATCCTTGGTGTTAGGCTTGAGAGGCTCTTTGGGTGGAAGCTTGGTAAGTTTGGGAGTAGTGGTGGAGTTTGGCTTCTCACTCGGGTTCAACCACTCGACTCTCCAATCTTCCCAAAAGCAGAAACATCAACGCCCGGAAGCAAAGCCTACGCCAGGACCTCCAGCAGCTCGCTTGAATTGGGAGATCATCATCCCGAGTTGTGGCTCACGCTAGACACCCATGACAAGATGGTCCAAAGGATGTGTTTTCCTCCTCGGTTTGCATCTTGTGATGCTTCACATTAGCGATCTCATCTCCAAACCCTCACAAAGAGCACACCTAGACACACATGTGCTACCTGAGTTGGCCTCTTCAAGAGACACAATCTTGGCATTCTTCTCTGCTAACTCAGATTGCAAGACAGGACAAGTCTTGCACGCACCCAACAACGAGGGTCTAGCCTTCAGCTCATCCACCTCTCCTACCAACGCAACATACTTACCTCTCAAGGTGAGAAGGTCAGTCATGTGCGTGGTGCACATCTCACACTCCACCTCCTCAGAAACGACCACGGTGGACTTGGCAAACTCAAGCTCCTTCACCGTGTCCTCCCACTTCTGCCTAAACTCCTTGCGCTCTCTAGCAGCACACCTAAGCAACTTGTCCTGACTAAGCAAGGCGGCAGTAAGCTTCTCGACCTCAGCAGAAAGCTCGTCGTGGGTGAGAGATACTTGGGAGGTGTCGTCGTCGTCGTCATTCTGAGGGATCTCCTCCAGCTCGCCGTCGACCTCCTTGCCGAGGGGTGCATGTGCCGAGCGTCGTCGGCGAAGAAGCAGAGACCGTTCAGCTTGTCCTCGATCCTCTTCTTCTTCTTGGTCTTGTCATCGCTTGAGCAAGCGGAGTCGTCATCCGAGCCGTCGACGTCGCTGAGCGTGGCGAAGAACGCACGCTGCTCAGCCTGGGCCTTCTCCAAGTACTTCTTCTTGATGTACTCCTTGTCGAAGCCGCCCCTCCACTCGTGCCTCGCGGGGACATACTTCTCCTTGCGCTTGCCGGAGTCGTACTTGTGCCCATGATCGCCCTTCCCAGATGTGTTCTTCTTCTTGGGACAGTTGGCAATGAAGTGGTCGGGGTCACCGCACTCAAAACATCCTAAGCGTCCTCCTCCGCGGCGACGGTTCATGCGGTTGTTGTGGAACCGCGAGAACCGGTTGACGAGCATTGCCAACTCGTCATCCCCCAATGACTCCAGCTGGTCCTCTGTGACAGAAAAGAGTGAAGAGAGTGCAAATCCTCCAGAGGGGTTAGCAAAAGAGCCAGAAACCAAAGCCATAGTCGGGCCAGAAGGATTTCATAAGAAGCCTCGACATGGCGTCAATCTCACTAGACTTGAGCTTGCTAAAGAGCTCGTCGCAAGTGAGGGTCTCATAGTTGGACGATTCGATGATCGCCTGGACCTTTGAGTCCCACACCGACCGATCAAGAGTGTGCAAAAGCTTCAAAGACCTCTCATTATCGTCAAAAGGCAACAGCTCCTTGTTCGCTCTCATCTTGTTGACAATGACCTAAAAGCGAGCGAATAAACTCTCTATGCTCTCGCCAGGCATATATCGAAAGTTCTCATACTCCCGCTTGTGCGACTCGTAGAGACAGGATTTGACCTGAGTGGGTCCCTCAGAAGCGCATGAGGGTCGCCCAAATCTCACGAGCCGTGGGGAGGTGAGAAACGCGATCAAACTCGGACATGCTCAAACAGGAGAAAAGAGCGTTATGTGCTCGGCTATTGGCTTCGTGCTCATCGATCTGAAGCTGAGAGACATGAGCAGCCAAGACAACGTAATCAGCCTTGTTGCAAATCTCCCAAACAGAAGAGCCCATGCTCTGGAGATAGGCCGACATGCGTATCTTCCAATACGCATAGTTTGTCCCATCAAAGAACGGCGGTTTGCCCACGCCGCGATCCATGTCGCCTTCTGTGGATCTGGAACCAGCTAAGGTGGAAGATCCTTAACCCGCTCCGATACCAATTGAAGGACCGAGAATGCTACCAGAAAACGACCAGAGGGGGTGAATGGGAGCTTCAAATTTTCCTTTCAAAAACGACCATAACTCTTAGCTCCGGACTCCGATTTCGATGATCTTGGACATTTTGGAAAGCTTATTCAGAGGGCTACACAACCCGCATGAACACACCATCCAAAACACAAAGGAAAGGAACAGATTTACAATCCAAGACCCATTGCTTCCCTTTTTCAACCAAAGATTTCTCCAAAACTTCTCCGAGTTGATCCAATTCAACCCCAACACCTTCTCCTTTGCAAATGTGCCAACACCACCAAGTGTACACCATTATGTGCATGTGTGTTAGCATTTTCACAATCATTTTCAAAGGATTTTCATTTGCTCTCACCATGCCACTCGATCCAAGTAACAACGCAATGTTAGATCGCTCAAGTGGCACTAGATGACCGATATGCAAACAAGTTTTCTCCTCTTGATAGTACGGCCATCTATCATAAACCCGATCATAATCTTCTCTACACACCTATGACCGGTGAAATGAAATGCCCTACAAATATACCTTTGCCTTGCGCATTCCATTTCATCTCCTTCGGTGTTGATGCAACACATGCACCAACCTAGATCAAATGATATGATCCACTTCATATCATCACATGGCCTCCATGGTCCATCGATCTTGACCTCACTTGCTCTTCACCATTGCTTTGGTCCTTCGGTGCCAAGTCTGAAGAACCGAGAATGCTACCAGAAAGCGACCAGAGGGGGGTGAATGGGAGCTTCAAATTTTCCTTTCGAAAACTTGTTGCCACTGTCCCGAGAATCAACCCCAAAAGCAAACCTAGAGCTTGCAAGTGTCCATGACCCTAGATGTAGGGTGAATGCCTCCGAGAAGCACAGCGGGACACTATACAACCCTAGAAAGCCAACGCAAAAGACGGAAACAAAATCCGTCAACGAACCAACAAACCACGGACGAAACAGCACAGAATACACTGGACCGGACTCTGCCCTGCGTCCGGTCAGTGAGCACCGGACGCGTCCGGTCAACTCAAAACGGATTTCGGAGCTTACTGTTTCTGACTGGACTCTCAAGCAAGGAGCATCCGGTCGAGAGCAGTGCGTCCGTTCAGTAAAAGACAACCGCAATGAACAGTAAAAGGAGCGAGTCCGGTCACTTGCAAGAACCAGCGTCCGGTCAATATAGGAAAACTCCGCATGGCATTCAACCACCGGACGCACGAGGCAGCGTCCGGTCAGCTCGACAGCAGCGTCCGATCACCCCGTGGCAGCACTGTTCATTCACCGATTCGACTCGATCTCACCCAAAACAAATCCTCTAGGGATCAAACTTGGTGAGAGGAGTCACAAGGAGGATAGTGAGCTATCTCTAAGAGATCATGGCTCAAACCTATCTCCAAATCGATGAATCGAAGAATTTCGGGGGAAAGGGGAGAAACTTGACCCGAAACAAAAATCGATAGATCTCTTAGACCGTGAGGTTAGAGATGAATTCCTTCAGTGGAAAGAAGTGCCTCACGACCTAGAACAACTTGGTTCAAATGGATTTGCAAAAGATGAACCGAGCAAGGAGATCGAGCGACGGGAAAACATGGAGAAAAGGGATTCCGCGAAGAACACAAACAAAACGCGAATCACAATCACCAAATTGCAACCGTGTGGCTACCACACGCTACAATAGTGAGGATACGGCCTCACTTCCTCAAAATCTCCAGTACACAGAGGTATGATTCTCTGCGGATCTCAGCTAGCTACAACAGGGGATTGGGAGAGCTGGAAACCCTAGAAGCAAAGAGCAAATGACTGAGATAGTTGGGGAGGAGGGTGTCTCCCCCTACTTAACCTATTCCTAATTCCTACTCTACCCCTCTCTACTTACAGAGCGAACCAGCTAAACCCTAAGGTTATTCTGGACCAACTCGGTGGTAGGTAGATCCGACGGCCACGCCCGCACAACTCGTAGCGTTGCCTCGACGCAACCTCCCGATTGCCGCCACGTGCCGCCACCGCTCCGCGTCCTTTTCCTGGACGTCGCACCCACGGTTTTGAGGCCCAAACCGGGAAACCAGCCTTCACGATCAACCCCCGATTTTGAGGCCCAAACCGGGAAACCAGCCCACCAAGCCTGAGTTTTGTGGCCCAAACTCAGCAAACCCGCAGCACCCAGGTTTTGAGGCCCAAACCTGGAAACCGTCCTCAGCCCGAGTTTTGTGGCCAAACTCGGAAACCATCCGCGCCCAGGTTTTGAGGCCCAAACCTGGAAACCGTCCACCCGATGGTATTTCTCTGGCTTTACCACCAAACCGAAGCTGTAGAGGGGATGCACCACCCGTGCACCCCGTCCACCGACACGTGTCCCCAGGTTCTCGACCCAAGCAACACCGTGCCCGCAAGTCTCCGCTCATCTCTGTCCCAGGCTGCCAGCCACCACAGCTGATCCTCGGGCCACCGGTCCCTCAGTCCAAGCCTCACGTCCGCCCTTCGCCACTCTCGGTCCCTCGGCACGGCACGTCTCTACTTGACCTTCACCTTGCCTCTGATCACTGTCTCCATGCTCGACACCTGCACAACACAAGCCAAAGAACATGCGATCAAACCCGTTGACAATCACTCATCACTCGAGACTCGGCATACACCCATGTATCCGCAAAGTCTTTGCTCAAGCCTCCTGACACTCGGTACCAACGGCTTCAAAGCCTCCAACTTACCCTTCACCTTCGCAATCGGTCCATCAAGCCAAGTCTTGCCTTGATCTTTACCATCTTAGCGACATGACCATATGTCATGTCACATATGCAATAAGCTCCTTCATCTCATGTGTGAGCCTTTGCGACATCCTCCAAGCCATTTCACCTATATGGCATATGTTGCTCACACATGATCACCTGTGGACTAATCACCTGTGTAATTCACTTCAAACACATATTAGTCCACCTAAGTTGTCACTCAATTACCAAAACCAAACTGGGACCTTTCACTAGGGGAGAAAGCTCTTCCCCTGTACCGCCTCTTGAAAAAATCCGAGCACTTCACGTGGACCCAAGAGGCCGAAGAGGCCCTCGGCAAACTCAAAGGCGTACTGACCTCCGCTCCAATCCTTGTCCCACCTCGACCCGCTACGGCAACCGAGCCGCCCAAGCCGCTCTTCCTCTATGTCGCCGCAACCACCCAGGTGGTCAGCGCGGCCATAGTGGTAGAGAGGCAAGAGGCGGGACACACGCAACTTGTCCAACGGCCGGTATACTTCGTCAACGAGGTGCTTTTGGAAGCCAAAGTTCGCTACCCGCACATCCAAAAGCTACTCTACGCAATCGTTCTTACACGCCGCAAGCTCCAGCATTACTTCCTCAGCCACCCGGTCACCGTGGTATCGTCTTTCCCACTAGGAGAGATCATCCCAAACCGGGAGGTAGCAGGAAGAATCGCTAAGTGGTCGGCCGAGCTCATGAGCGAGGCCATCACCTACGCGCCACGGAAAGCGATCAAATCTCAAGTGCTGGCGGATTTCATCGCGGAGTGGACCGACACCCAGCTACCTCCGGTACAAGTCCAAGTTGAGCTATGGACAATGTACTTCGACGGGTCATTCATGAAGTCAGAAGCGGGCACGGGCTTGCTCCTCGTCTCACCCCTCGAAGTACATGTGCGCTACGTCATCCGCATCCACTTCGTTGCCTCCAACAATGTTGTAGAATACGAGGCTCTCGTCAACAGCCTACGCATCGCTCTTGAGCTCGGGGTTCGATGCCTCGACGCTCAAGGTGATTCGCAGCTCGTCATCGACCAAGTTATGAAAGCATCGAGCTGTCATGACCCCAAAATGGAAGCCTACTGCAACGAGGTTCGTAAGCTGGAAGACAAATTCCACGGCCTCGAGCTCAATCATGTCGCTCGATGCTACAACAAGGCCACAGATCAGCTAGCCAAGATCGCGTCTTCTCGAGGGACCGTTCCACCCGACGTTTTCTCAAAGGACCTCGTCAAACCCTCCATCGAATCACTCGACGGGCCAAGACCTACGTCACTTATGGCGACAGCAAGGAGCTGTATCGACGAAGTGCGTCAGGGATACTCTAGCGCTGCATCTCCACCGAAGCAGGCAAGAGCCTCCTCGAGGATATCCACTTGGGGGCTTGCGGCCACCACACAGATCCAAAGACCCTCGTCGGCAACGCATTCTGACAAGGATTCTATTGGCCAACCGCCATCTACGACGCCACCAACATCGTACGCTCCTGCGAAGGATGCTAGTTCTACGCCAAGCAAACACACCTTCCAACACATGTCCTCCAGATGATCCCCATCACCTAGCCATTCGCGGTCTAGGGGCTCGACCTTGTAGGACCTCTCCAGAGGACAACCGGAGGCTACACACACCTACTCATGGCTATCGACAAGTTTACTAAGTGGATCGAGGCCTGGCCCATCGGCAACATCCGCTCCGAGCGAGCGGTCGAGTTTTTCACCAACATCATCCACCGCTTCGGGATCCCAAACGTCGTCATCACCGACAACGGCACACAGTTCACTGGCAAGAAGTTCTTGGATTTCTGTGACGATCATCACATCCGTGTGAACTGGTCTGCAGTTGCCCATCCTCAAACTAACGGTCAAGTCGAACGTGCCAACGATATGATCCTCCAAGGCCTCAAGCCAAGAATCTACAACTGGCTAAAGAAATTCAGGAAGAAATGGGCCGCAGAGCTACCCTCGGTCCTATGGAGCCTAAGGACAATGCCTAGTCGAGCCACAGGGTTCACTCCGTTCTTCCTGGTTTAGGGATCCGAGGCTGTCCTCTCCACCGACCAAAAACATCGCATCATGGATGAATAAAAGTTCTCAATTCCAAGTACTTCATTCCGTTCAAAATAAAGGTAGCCTCGACTCTGTCAACTCAGAGTCAACACTCCCTCGGGGGCTGACCGGGGGATCCCCCTAAGTTCCCAAAAAACTTGCATGGTTTTTACCAAACTCGGTGTTATTTTATTTATATATGCCTCGAACACGCTTCGCAACTAAGTAGAAAACACCTCGAGCTCCCTAAGGGTCGAGGGACACCGAGATAGGAGCTCTCCTACGCCTCTGAGCTACGGTACCTCCACTCACGCCCTCCCTCGAGAGTCTCGAGCCTGTGTCAAAAACTTAGTCAAAAAAGCAAATCTCAGGCAAAAAAACGATAAGAAAACTCGAGCACAAAGATGTTTCAGTATCATCCCGAGCACTCATAAGTTTTTCGGACCACGAAGGGCCACAACATTGCAAAAACACTAATTATTTACATGGGCCTTCTTGCCCAGATATGGCTCGCAGGCCTCAAGCTTCAGCACTTCCTTGGCCACCACCGGTCGGGCCTTCTTCGGCAACATCGAGGTCATAGTCCACCAGGTCTCCAAAACCTTCGTCGACGCCAGGAGGAAGGACTTCAGGCTCGAACAGCTTCGCCAACGCCGCCCCATGCTTCTCGGCTTCAGTGACAATGGCGAGGTGTTGTTCCTCGTTCTCGTCATCAGTCTTGCTGATGTCAACGACAAAGCCTTCGGAGACCAGCTCCATGTCATAGATGTAGCCGGAGCGGACCACAGCCATCGCCCGCTTCACGCCAAGGTGGAGCACATCCCTGACATGGTCCCTCAAGGTGGCATCCAGGTAGCTGAGCTAGTCGACGAGGCCGTCCCCCCGCACCTCATCATCGGCCTCGTTCGCCGGGTCGAAGCCCCACACGACACCAAGACCGTTGATGGCCCCTCAAAGTCGGTTGGTCATGGTTGCCTCATCCCGAAGCCCCTCTTGTAGAGTCGAGTTAGCCGTTTTTGCGGCTGACAGGTTCTCCTCAAGGGCTGAAAACCAAAATAGAAACTAGACACGGTTAACAATGCCTCAGGGTCGCAAGAGCCGAAACCAAAAAACAAAACCTCACCAGCACAATGGGTTTGAAGAGCCATAATACGGTCTTCCGCATTGGCACATCCCTTTTCCGCCTCCGTCGCCTTGACCCTCAGCTCCTCTATCCCCTTACCGGCAGTCGCAAGGGCGATGTCCTTCTCAATGAGGGTCGCCTTCAATGTCCCCAGCTCGATGGACAAATCTCGGACCCGTGTCCTTTCCTCCCTAATTGAAACACTGAGGGCATCACGGGTGTTGGAGAGATTGGATACATCCTTCTCGAGGTCCTTGATCCAACCCTTAGCCCCGCCAAGCTTGCCCTCGAGGTCAGAAACTCACCTCGAGCATGAAGCAAAGCCCTCAAGGGCTTTCGCTTCGTTCGCCTTTGCTTCCGAGGCCTCTTCTTTCGCCATCGCCGCTTCCACCATAGCCACCGCAGCCTCCTCCTTGGCCTTCCTCACGTCCTCCTCGGCTCAAGCCATAGCTTCTTGCGCGGCCCGACCAGCCTCGATTTGGTGCACCGCCTCCTCACGACCGCCCTGCGTCACGTTGAGGAAGAAGGACTTAGTGTGGGAGTGCCTCCTCAGATCCTGCAAGCGAAGGGCGAACAATCAGCCACCAAACCAAAAAAGAAGACAAAGACGAATGCACCAAGAAGCTACTCATTGACAGGCATCGGCTGAAGTCCTCGGTGACGACCTCGCAGGCTATCTTCAGGGTTTGCGCCATCCACGAGCAGTACATTTCCATGTCCTCCCAACGCGTCAGCTCGGCGGGGTCATCCAACACAAGGGAAGGGCCGATCGGATCCTGGGGGTCCCGAAGCGAAATGCGCTCCTGGCCCCAGTGCGGAAGGCACGGGGTAATCTTGTCGCGCACCTTGCCCTGGATGCTCTCCGCCGACTCACGCGAGCCGCCCTGCTGCTCCACCTGGTCAGCCAGGGTGAGGTACGCCATAGCTTTAGCCCTCGAGGCCCCAGCTCGGGGGCTGACCACCTTGAAGCATCAGGAACGCCTCGAGTGGACAACGCCCCGACAAGCGCGAGAGCCCTGCCCATCTCTAGCTGGCGCCGCGTCAGGGAGGCCAAGATCACCATCTCCCCTTGTGGTTGGCTAGCCTTGGTCCCCGCCATCTCCACGTCCACCAGCCGGCTCGACGCTGACTGATCTCCGTCCTGCTGATGTTGGGGCAAGGCGGAAGCATCTGCCGCTTCTGGTGCCACGATCGGTTGCGGCGGCGGGTGGCTCGGGGCCGACACGACCTCTTGTTGTCCCTGTTGCTTTTGATGCTGTTGTTGTTGCTGCTGATGCTCCTCTTGCAGCTGCAGCTCGTGCTGTTTCTTATCCTCATCCTCCTTCTTTCGCTCCACCTCGTGAAGACCCGTGGGCCACACCCTTGTTGACATGCGGAAGCACCGGCGGGCAGTGGCCTGGCGGACACCTCCTCGACCTCGATGTCGATTGGGGCGAACTCTGAACCCACCCCCATGACCTCGGGGGTCACCCCCTTGGGTCGAGGGACGGGACCTTCGGCTCGGCTCGAGGTGAAGCCCGTCGACGCTAGGGCTTGGGCCACAACGGCCTTGGAGACCTCGGAGGGGGCAGCATCACCCTGGGTGCTTGGCCTGTGCAGGGCGTGCTTACAACCATAGTAACACCGGTCACCTTGCCCCAAGCCTGTGCATAAGGGGCAGGAAAACCCCACCTCTGGCCAGGTCCGTCGACATCTTGGCAGCCACTTCCACCTTGAGCCTCTTAGCCGGGGTAGGGTCCGTCGGCCCCAAATGATGCTTTGCCCTAAGGCCGCCAAGGATGGACCAATCACGTGACTATCAAGTCAAAAGGACAAAGGACAAAGGGGAGCTTGAGATGTGGAAACTTACCCACGGGGAAGGGGGATCTTCTTCCCAGAACCGCCCGATCCGCTCGAAGGCTTCGGGGCCACCCCCCTGTTGGTAGTTCTTAACTTCACTAAAGATAGAGCTAGGCAACTATCCCCGGTAATGGCCCAAAAATGCTTGTTGACACTTGCTAACGTCGTTACTAGGAGTAGACTATGGAATCTATCCCTGGCAATGGCGCCAGAAATGCTTGTAGCAAGTCCAGTCACTATATCTGAAGGAGTGAAGCTAAAGCAGCTATCTACTAATGTCAAATGGGGTTGTCAATCCCGACACTAGTAGGAGCTAGCTAGAGAGATTGCAATCTACCTAGAGGAGATTCTGCAAGCGCACAAAACTATCGTAGTAGAACTTCGCCTGGGAGTACCAGATGTCGATTTATTTGATCCCAAAGGAAGGCTAGGGTGGTGTATGAGTCGAGTCAAGGAGGGGATGAGAGTCGAAGAATAAGAAAGGGAAAAAGAAGAGGAGAGAAGAGATGAAAGGCTAGAAAGAATTTATGAGTGGATAGGTAAGGTGGATGGATAGGTAGATAAGGGGAATAAGATAACTAAGGATATCTAATATAACTAACTAATAACTACTCCTAGATAACTACAAAGCAAGATAGGCAAATGCCAAATAAGCAACCAAGTTAAGTATAGTTTTATTCCTATCTTGTTAAGTACCGAGGCGTACTAGCCTTTACCACTGACTTAGGTTGAATGCTAGCACAACGAGGCTTATTGTTAATCTAGACCAACTACGTGGTGGAATTCAAGGCGCACAGGGAAGTCACCACCTGCTTGCTACCACAGCTATCCGGTGGTCTAGCCGTATCTGAAGGTAGGTCTATAACCAAGCAACCATCAGGCAGTCAAGCGCATTATGAGGTACTTATGCTTCACGCCCGAGTTTGGGATTTGGTATTCTACTTCTTCTATCCTCTCCCTCTGTGGTTACTCGAATGCTGATTTTGCTGGTTGCCGACTTGATCGCAAGTCCACTTCTGGGACTTGTCAGTTTATTGGTTCTTCTCTTGTGTCTTGGTCTTCTCGCAAGCAGTCTAGTGTCGCTCAGTCTACCACAGAGGCTGAATATGTTGCTACGACTAGCTGTTGTTCTCAGTTGTTGTGGATGATGGCCACTTTGCGTGATTTTGGTCTGAGTTTTTCTCGAGTTCCATTGCTTTGTGACAGCACGAGTGCGATTAGCGTTGCTAAGAACCCCGTGCTGCACTCTAAGACCAAACACATTGATGTGCGCTTTCATTTCTTGCGAGACCATTATGAGAAGGGTGATATCGACCTTCACCATGTCGATACTCATCTTCAGTTGGCAGATATTTTCACCAAGCCTTTGGACCAATCAACCTTTGCTAGGTTGAGAGGTGAGCTTGGTGTGTGTTTCCCTTTTTAGTTGGGGGAAACATTTTGGTTTTTGTATCATAGTCTGACTTCTTTTGCCTTGTTTTTGTTTAGTTTCTGTTTTTCATCATACCTGCATTTTTATTTTTTCGAGCTTCATGTCTATAATTTGTAGAATGAATTTATGCTCTGATTAGTGTATGCTCCGATTATACATGATGATGCTTGTAGCTTAGGCTCTTTTTGATCACTGATATATGTTGTGAGCTGAGCTACTTTTCAGAACTATGACTATGCTTAATACAACTTCAAATTTGAAACATGTTCACCATTGATTCTGGCAACTAACATGTGTAGAATGTGTTGAAGTCACTTGTGCTTTTCATATATGCTAGGTTGCTATGTCTCTAGTTCTGAGTCTTTCACTTGCTTGGTATGTTCATATTCTGCTAATTTTGAACCAAGTCTAAGTGAATTGAAAAGATCGAGATGGGATCACTTGACTGCACATCACGGTATCGAGACTGTTTCTCATTGCACATTGAGTTAAACTTGAGTCGTGTAGTGTAAGACCGAAACCGTTGCTTCAAGCTTCTGATTGCTTATGCATAGGCTTAGCTCGCTTGAAAAGTTAGGCAATGTCAAGTTTTCAACCTCTCGCAATCACATGCTGAAATTTTAAACTTGTGTAAAAAACCGCTGCAACTCCGATAAAATTCTAAAAACACAAGTCTATGTTTCACTCTATAGCATGATGATTGAACTTTGCTAGGGGTAGTTCACTTTGTATACATATTTAGCACCTGTGTAACTTCCTGTCTATACATGTGTAGTGCTATTTTGGTGGTGAACCCTTTTTCTGAATGGATTAAAACTGCTCACTTGGTTCATATTTCGTATTCTGTGATCAGGTTGAGCCTTTGCTGACATTAGTGCTTTTTGTTGAGTTAATGGATCAGCACTATTTATAGCATCTATTCATTCTCTGGAATATATACCTGAAGCTGCTAACTTGCATTTGTAACTCATATGCATTTGCCTTGTTGTGTGCATTTTCAACTAAGGGGGAGAAATTTTGACAAATCATGTCCCGAGTTGTATGCACTATTGAAGGGGGAGCGTCTTTGCTCGATTTCTATTTTGATGAGCTGTTCAATTGGTTTGGAGCGACCTTCAGCCCATATGAGGTTTTTCAATTGGTTTGGAGCGGTTCTTCTAGTTGTGTTGAGCCTATGCCTCTTTCTGGAGGGACTAGCTTGTCTTTGTCTTTCTTACTCTGACTTTCTCGCTAGCGGTGTTAAGCCTGTTCTACCTCTTCATGAGGGCTAGCTTTGCTTTGCTTGGTTGCGTCGAGCCGTTGCCCATGTCTTTGGGAACCAAGTTGTTGTTGATGGTCCTTAAACACCTGTTTTACCATCAACATTTTACCCTAAAATTCACCAAAAAGGCATGAAATGTAGTCAAATAGGTTTCAAACTAACCAAATTCCACATGTCCATAGATTTTTATTTGAATGCAGGAATTTGGACCAAATTCGGAGAATGGACCCACCAAAAGACAAGCCCACTCACCAGGACCCATTTGGGCCCGAGTGGGGTGGCGCCCGCCAACCAGAGGTGGCGCCCGCCACCCCAAAGTGGCGCCCGCCACATGGAGAGGCCCAACTCTCCCCCTTTGCCACGTCACTGATCCGTGTGACCATGCCAAGGCCAAATCTTGGCCCTTGGTCACTAGGTCAGTGGCATCGGACGGCTTAGGATGGAATGGCATGGATCAAGACCAAATGGCGGTTACTCAGACATGCAACCGACCTAACCACCGCCTCCCTGGAGCTCCTGGATGTTGTTGAAGCAAAGGCGGTCCATCCAACGGTGAGGGAGGTGGCGGCCGCCACCTAGGGCTGGCGCCCGCCACTAGGGTTAGCCCTAGGTCGGCTGGCTGCCCCCTATAAGTACCCCCCTCACTCCTCAAGACTATAAATACCCCCCTGGTGGCAACACTTCATTTGCACCATCACATCCCAGTATACCAAGCAATTGAAGCAAGTGAGAGTTAGGTTAGAAGCTCAGAGAGCTTAGGCAAGTAGGTTAGCTAGTAGAGAGAGTATAGCTCTTGTGCCCTCGCTACAGCGCGGCTCTTAGTTTAGCACAGCTCAGCCTAAGTCCTTGGTAAAAGGAGCATAGAGCTTGCTAAGAGAGAAGCGGGTGCGAGCGACTGACATCGGAGGTCGGTTGATTTCCCGGCGTCTCTGTCTGGTTTGCTCTCTTGTATCTTAGGTACATTTATCTTTATCTCAGTATCACTTTAAGCATTACTTTCAGTATTACTTTCAGTATTACTTTATCAAGTACCTTGAGTGTGACCTTGCTATCCTACAGTTCAATTCACTTAGCCATAGTAGTTAATCTCTAGTGTGCTTAGTGATTGATCTTTGCCAATAGGTTGCTTAGTTAGTTTAGTGTTTATCTTATTAAGTCAAGTATTTGCTCTGACGTCCGCAAGGGTGTCTCTATTCAAAGCTAGGGTAGAGATAGTTAGAATATAGTTAAGCGTGGTGCTTAGTTATAGACTTACCTTCAGATACAGCTGGACCCCTGGATAGCTGTGGTAGCAAGCAGGTGGTGACAGCCCTGTGCGCCTTGAATTCCACCACGTAGTTGGCCCAGTTTAACAGTAAGGCTCGTTGTGCTAGCGTTCAATTTAAGTCAGTGGTAAAGGCTAGTACGCCTCGATACTTGATAAGATAGGAATAAAACTATACTCAACTTAGTTGCTTTATTGACTCTTGTCTGCCTTGCTTCGTAACTATCTTGCTTCGTAGTTATCTTGCTTCGTGGTTATCTAGGAGTAGTTAGTAGTTAGTAATTAGTTAGTTACCCTTAGTTACCCCATAACAACCTATCCATCCACCTTACCTTAGTCATCCATTCCATCCTTACCTATCCACCCACATATTCTTTCTAGCCTTCCATCCCCTCTTTTCCTTTCATCTCCTCTTTTCCCCTTTTCCCTTTTCTTATTCTTTGACTCTCATCCCCTCCTTGACTCGACTCATAAACCACCCTAGCCTTCCCTTGGGATCAAATAAATCGACACCTGGTACTCCCAGGCGAAGTGCTACTACGATAGTTCTGTGCGCTTGCAGAATCTCCTCCTGGTAGATTGCATTCTCTCTAGCTAGTTCCTACTAGTGTCGGAATTGACAACCCCATTTGGCATTAGTAGACAGCTGCTTTAGCTTCATTCCTTTAGGTATAGTGACTGGACTTGCTTCAAGCACTTCTGACACCGTTGCCTGGAATAGATTCCATAGTCTACTCCTAGTAACGACGTTGGCTAGTGTCAACAAGCATTTCTGGGCCGTTACCGGGGATAGTTGCCTAGCTCTATCTTTAGTGAAGCTAAGAACTACCAATAGTTGTCTCGCTCATTCCATTCAACTTCTTCTGGCTTTGCTTCGTGTTTGGTCATTTGGTTGGATTCGCTTACTTCTTCTTCCTTCTTCTTCTAACTTCATATGATTTGTGTTGGTAGTTGACAATGCACTCATCAAGGGGGAGATTGAGGATACATGGGTCTATGCCGGATCTTGAGTGATGAGTGATTGTCAACTGGGCTGATGCGCATGTTCTTTGGCTTGTGTTGTGCAGGTGTTGAGCATGGATACGGTGATCAAAGGCAAGGTGAAGGTCAAGTAGAGACGTGTCATGCCTATGGATCCGGAGTGGTGAAGGGCGAACGTGAGGCTTGGACTCATGGACCGGTGGCCTGAGGATCAGCCGTGGTGGCTGACAGCGTGGTACAGCGACAAGTGAAGACTTGCGTGTGGACGGGGTGCACGGGTGGTGCATCCCCTCTATGGCTCGGTTTGGTGGTTGAGCCACAGAAAAACCACCGAGTGGACGGTTTCTGGACGGTTTCCGAGTTTGGGCCACAAAACTCGGGCTGAGGACGATTTCCAGGTTTGGGCCTCAAAACCTGGGTGCTGGCGGGTTTCTGAGTTTGGGCCACAAAACTCAGACGACGGACGACAGGTTTCCCGGTTTCGGCCTCAAAACCGAGGGATGGCCCAGGTTTCCCGGTTTCGGCCTCAAAACCGGGGGAGGTCCATGAAAAGGACGAGCAGAGCGGTGGCGGCACGTGGCGGCAATCGGTGAGGTCATGTCGAGGTGAAGCTACGAGTTGTGCGGGCGTGGCCGTCGGATCACCACCTACCTCGAGTTGGTCAGGAATACCCTTAGGGTTAGCCTGCTCGCTCATTAGCTGTAAGGGTAGAAGGGGAATAATTGTATTAGGCTATATAAGGATAGGCCAACCCTCCCTCCAGACTATCTCAGCGATTGCTATTTTCATTCTAGGGTTTCCTGCTTCCCATTCCCTGCTGTAGCTACTGAGATCCACAGAGACGGTGAACAATACCTCTGTGTATTTGCCTTTTGAGGAAACGAGACCGTAATCTCGTTGTCTCCTCGTGGGGACGAATTTCGACTGGCAATTCGTGGTCTTGATTTGCGTTTTGAACTTGTTCTTCACGTTCTTCGTTTCTCCATGTTTTTCCCGTCACTCGATCTCCCTCCTCACTGCATCTTTCTTGAATCCACTTGAATCATCTTGTTCTTTGATGTAAGGAGATCACTTCCACCGAAGGAATTCATCCAACTCCTTACGATCAAGTAGATCGGGTCGATTTAAGTTTCGTGGTGCTTTTTCGGTTCATACACTTTCCCTTTCGATTTCCCGTTGATTGAGTCGATTTGAGTGGATGATTTCTTGGGGATAGTCTCCTAACTATCTTGTGATCATCTTCTCCAAGTTTGGGATCAAAGGACTTTGATTTGAATCGGATTTGGGAAGATTTGGGAGAAGGGCGTTTGAAATCGCCCTCCCTGAGTGACCGCGGACAGTCCGCCACTCAGGGTGCGGACAATCCGCGCGTCGAGCTCGAGCCGGTTCAGTGGCTACGCAGTTCGACTGTCCCTGCCCAGGTGGACCGGCGGACAGTCCGCCGTTGTCATCCGTGGACACTCCGGGACTGTCCAGGGACTACTCAGCAGCAGTGTTGTTTTGCTCTTTTGGCCGGCGGACAGTCCGCCAGTGATCCGCGGACAGTCCGTAGTAGGCCCAGACAGTCCGGGATCAGGTTCCCGGACAGTCCGCCAACCTGCTGTAGGTTGTGATTTAGTGCGTTTGCTCTCTTGCCTTTTCCGCTTGGTTTTCGGACTTCTGGTTTGGCCCTAGAGTTCACCAAGGAACCTATCTAGGTATCTTTGCTACTTGTTAGCATCGGTATTTGGAGATTTCCCGACGTAGCCGTCTATCTACGTTCGGGAGTCAGTTTTTGGGTTTGAACAAGAGCCGAAGCTTTTGGTCTTTGACTTCCTCTCAATTGGTGGTGCCTCGCTGTGATCCTAGGGATCATCCACCCTCTTCCAAGGGTCGTGGGCATCACATTTCGATCGAAGCCTTTGGAGGTTGTTTTTCAGGACAGAGGCCAAAGTTTTGAGAGACTTTTTTAGGCTCCCATTCACCCCCCCCCCTCTGGTCATTTTCTGGTAGAGTTCTCGGTCCTTCAGTACTACCGCCCCCGGGACCGGTACTACCGCCCGTCCAGCGGTACTTCCGCTACCAGGGTGAGCTCCGCGCTAAAATGACCATAACTCTTAGCTCCGGACTCCGATTTCGATGATCTTGGACATTTTGGAAAGCTTATTCAGAGGGCTACACAACCCACATGAACACACTATCCAAAACACAAATGAAAGGAACAGATTTCCAATCCAAGACCCATTGCTTCTCTTTTTCAACCAAAGATTTCTCCAAAACTTCTCCGAGTTGATCCAATTCAGCTCCAACACCTTCTCCTTTGCAAATGTGCCAACACCACCAAGTGTACACCATTATGTGCATGTGTGTTAGCATTTTCACAATCATTTTCAAAGGATTTTCACTTGCTCTCACCACGCCACTCGATCCTAGTAACAACGCAATGTTAGATCGCTCAAGTGGCACTTGATGACCGATATGCAAACAAGTTTTCTCCTCTTGATAGTACGGCCATCTATCCTAAACCCGGTCATAATCTTCTCTACACACCTATGACCGGTGAAATTAAATGCCCTACAAATATACCTTTGCCTTGTGCATTCCATTTCATCTCCTTCGGTGTTGATGCAACACATGCACCAACCTAGATCAAATGATATGATCCACTTCATATCATCACATGGCCTCCATGGTCCATCGATCTTGACCACACTTGCTCTTCACCATTGTTTTGGTCCTTCGGCACCAAGTCTTTGCTCAAGCCTCCCGACACTCGGTACCAACGGCTTCAAAGCCTCCAACTTGCCCTTCACCTTCGCAATCGGTCCATCAAGCCAAGTCTTGCCTTGATCTTTACCATCTTAGCCACTGTCACACCCCAAAATTTCCATTTGGGATGTGAATAGAAAACACTTAATAAAATATATGATTTTGTATTTTTCTAAAATTTTCCCAACCTTTATTTAGTTGTTGACAATTTATATATTAGAAAATGTGAGTTTCCAAAATGTTTTAAGAATCCAATCTAATGGTTTGTTGCATATCATGCCTTTGCATAGTGTTTATGTATGAAAAATGAATTTATAGTTTTTCAAATGCGCATAGGGTTTGAATCAAAGCAAATCTCTCTTCATCTTTG
Source organism: Coix lacryma-jobi var. lacryma-jobi (assembly GCA_009763385.1). NCBI lineage: Eukaryota > Viridiplantae > Streptophyta > Magnoliopsida > Poales > Poaceae > Coix > Coix lacryma-jobi. The sequence continues at coordinate 124,959,353 of CM019826.1, read as the reverse complement.
ACCAAGATTCCATGACCTTGAAATCATGATCAAATCCTTCTTGTTTCAAAAACCTTGATGGATCTTCAAACTTCATCTTGTCAAACACCCATACATTGGCTCTCTGAAATCCCGACTAGCCATATCCTAACTTGCTCTTTTATCCTTTCTTTTTCATCATTGTATTTGAGCTCCTAATCCATTTTGATTGAGTCTTCTCCAAAGCCTAAAATCTATGCTAGATGACCAATCATTGTACATCTTCTCTCTCACATAATTCAACCATCGCTTTGTTTGGGTCAAGTCAATGCATGTCTTGCACCCAAGTTAATCTAAACTTCAACTTTCTCTTCTTTTCTCACCTTGGACAATATCTACATGGGCTCTTTTCCCTTCACCTTTTCTCCACTTGATCAAATCCAAACTTGTTTTCTATCCAACCTTGAAATCTATATTTCCTTGGTCCCACCTTTTCAAAACCTTAAGTTTTCGGGAAACCCTAATCGCCTCTCCGAGAATTTAGCGGGCCAAGCTCAACTCTTCCCTTCCATATTCTCTTCCCTTGGGACAAATACAAAGCTTGCCTAAATGGTAAACCATCCTCTCCATATCTCCTTTTGCTAATGGGTCAACTCCAATCATCCCATCCCCCGACATCACTTCAGGCCGAACCCGGTCCAAACCTTGCCTTAACTCTCGCCATGGATCAAAGCCCAACCATCCTACCGTCTTTTGTGGTCCACAAACAAGCCCAACCAGACTTCTATCTCTCCATCTCCACTCTCCCACGTCACCCCCTTGAAGCCTCCCCATCTTGCACAAAAATATCAAGCAATGCAACAAAATATCAAGACATGACCCTTTGCTTTCCACCCCTTGCTCTCCTCTCTCTCCCACTTCACATAAACCTCCCCTATAGCCCCCTCATGCCTCCCCCTTCATTTCCCACGTCAAGAACAGAGGAAGGACTCCCCTGCACCTCCTCCTCCTCCTCCCCCATGGCTGCCCCCATCAACCACAACAGGAGAAGGACACCCGGTTGCACTACATCGTCGTCACCGGCCATCGCGATGTGTATCCTCACTCCATCACACGATCCCCCATGGTGAGAACACTCCAACATCTCTCTCATACTGATTTCATGTTCCTCTAAGCAAATCATGTACTTTGGATGACATATGGTTGATCCCCGGCAAAGATTACCCACGAAATGTGTGGCTGTCCTTGCGGCCAGCCATGCTGCTGTTGAGAAATTTGGCGTTCCTCGCTGTTTTGTTGATCCAATCACAAACCCTTTGGTGGAATTATAGATAGCAATCTTGAACACGCCTCTGCAAAATGGTTTGACCATAGGTGTTGAGAAACTAGAGATATAATCATCTTCATGCCCGTTGTTCCTGCTGTTAGGTCAGTTTGCAGCTCTGAGTTGTTTTGGCGTTCCCCGCTAATCCACTGAGTCCCCCGCAATCACTGTCTCCCTTTTACATACATGTTTATTACATCCCTGCACATGATCCCACAAGTCGTCTTGGCCATGCAATCCCATAATGGCCGAGATATCGAAGTCCCAAGTGTCTACTACCCCCCTGCTGTCCATACAGCACTGACCCTGTTATTGGCAACAGCGTTCCCGTTGATCCATTGAACCCCTTGGTGCATCCTTTGGCAAGAACATCTTTTATGTAGTTGCACATGCCTCTGCCAAGTTTCATGGCCATTTGATCAAATATGAAAGAGATATCATCATTTTTGTGTTGGCTGTCCCTGTTGCCCGCAGCAATGCTGATGCCGGTTGGCATGCGCGTTCCCGATGATCTGCAACTCCGGTGGTCAAGCCCTTTTACCACATTGTGTATCATAAACCTAAACATATCCCTGCAAGTTGGCTTAGCCATATGAACTATGAAACTTGAGTTATAAGCATCGCCATATCGCTGCTCCTGCCATGCCGACAATCTCAAAATGCCTTCTTGCAATCTTGTTTTTCCCTCGCTTAAAACCGATGGTCAAACATCATGCCCCTTCACCAAAACATGTTCCATACAGTACCTAGAAACCCCACAAAATGGATCACCATTTGTCTTTGTCATACTATGCAAGAAATTATCAAATCCACCGTTGTCTGCCATCGAGTATGCTCAACCGATGCACTGACATAGCTCCACTTTAGTGCATTCGCTGATCATGACATGTTCCTAAGCAACCTATACACATCCAAAATCCCACTCATATATCAATATGTAATAATTAGAACATGAGTTCTTTGTGCACCTCTTCATCCCCTTAAATCCATGGTTGTCGTACACTTGTCAAGTTCTAGTTATCCCACCACCACCACCACCATAATCTTTGTTATGTAATGTCCTGTAAATGAGGAAGAATCTTGTTGCCAAAGCCATAACATATCATCCATGGACCCTTCATGTCTTCCAATGATGCCTATTCGCATACAACCTACTCTGTCAAATCCGTTCTATCCTAAGTACATATCCGATTATCCTACCCCTATTCGTGCAACATGACCCCATGTGTTGCACACATGTCCCCATGGTAATCAAAGACATAGTCCCACAAGAATACACCCAATTGTCCGATTGTCCTAACCCTTTCATGTTATACCTTTCCAGCACGAGCAAGTGATAACCAAATACACTCGTCCTATTCAAGTCATGCTATATCAACTCTCGACATCCACACTATCACCACAATGTCATAGCTATCTCATCTATCAACCTCGACATATCACTCTAGCTCAGTCATGCGACATCATAACTTCAATGCTTAGATATCAAGATATCATGTCACGTGATGTATATCAATTCAATCTCATTGTCCTATATATGCAATCTATTCTAGTCTATCAACCCATCCCTATTGTACTCTATGATATATATCATGCTCTCCCAAGCCAACCCCTATGTTTATGTTAGAACCTAACTCACATCCATCTGTTTCATTCTAAAGAATATGTGTATTCTAGTCCAAACTCCACCTTGCTCATCTGAATCCAATCCTTTCCATCTATACCTTGTAATTCTCACATCTTTTAATCATAGTTTGTTGTGCTTAGTTTTTTGCGCTCGCACGATCTTAGAATGACCCATACGCTTTCAAAACCTTTATAGCTTATTTCTTTGTAATGTTTGGTGTACTGTTTTTAGGGTCATCTTCAGGTGTTTGCGTCAGTTTGTTGCTATCGGTAGAAGAAGCTATGTGAGGACGATCCGGAAGGAAAGTTGGACAAGTTTAAGCAAGCTTTTGAAGGCAAGTATAACCTACGGTTTCCTTGTTACCTATTAATGCAAGACCCAGTAATCATTATGCATGTGTCAACCTGATAAACCATAGGACATTACTAGTTTCCTTGAACTGTATACCTTGTACCTATGGGAGGGTTTTTTGCATAATATGACTAGAAATGCTACGCGCTATATAAATGCTAATTGTTTAATACTGATTTATGATTATGGAACAAATGTTAAAAGAGGCTTTTTAACCACATTTAGGGCACCGGAGCATGTTGTTCGCCCAGTGACCCACCCCAGGGACTATCTTTTTAAGCGGCCACCCGGGAGATCCCGTGCAACCTGGGTATTATATGGCTCTGATCTTAGTTGTGTAACTAGACTTTCTCCAGCTTGTAGTAGTTACCGAAAGGCGCTAGAAGGGGGAACTGGATTAAAGAATGGCTTCCTTGCCCATCAAGATGTGTACTGGTCGGCTGTCAGGTGTGCCATCTTGAAGGGGGCCTCCATTTGCCTGGAAGCCGAAACCTTGCGGCTACTACTTGTTAGGGTAGCTAGTGAAGGGCTACGTAGTGAAACCCTGCCGTACTTCCATAGAAGAGGTAACGTGGGCCTTGCAAAACCCGGCATATGGGAATCACGGCCTAAGGTGAAAGTGTAGAACCTCTGCAGAGTGTAAACCTGATATATCAGCCGTGCTCACGGATACGAGCGGCTTGGATCCTTTTTAAGTGGTTCATGGTGGGGTATTGTTGGTGGTTTGTGACCTACCTCTTTTTAACATAATGTTTATCATATATCATGGGACAACAGGGTTCATACATTTAGTAATGTAATGTAAGATTAATATAAAATATGACCAACTTAAAATGCTAACCGCAGTTAACCGAGTCAAACCTTTGAGCCTTGCATCCCCGTAGTTGTACTTGCTGAGCATGGTGAGCGGACGCTTGTCGTTGGTTCACATAAAAATCCCGGATGGGTACCGGATGGAGGATTCAAGTGAAGATTTACAGAAGATGTTCCAAGAGTACTAGGCGAGTGTTCCCCCAGTCAACCGTCCCTTGTGAGTATGGACTCCCGAAGAATGAAGATTACGAATAGATTTCGTTGTGCTTTGTTATATATGTAAGTCTTAAAGTAAATATGTTTCGCTATGTAATAAAGCATTGTTCTTGATATTCTCCATATTTGTCGCTATATGTGTCGTGTGGACATCCTGGGCACACATATAGTTAGCGCTTGGTATTCTTTGGAAAACCAGGTGCGACAAAGTGGTATCAAAGCAGTGTTGACTGTAGGATGCTCAACCTAGTTAGAAATGGTCGATTTTATAAACTTATTTTGGTAAAACTAAGCTTGGCTTTCTCTCCTTGATATTTTGTAAAAAAATAAAATACTCTTTATCGAAGTACCATCATTTCTTCAAGATCCAAGAAGATGCATTTGAAGTTGAAGATTCTACATCAACCAAAAGAATCGTCACATCAAAGAAGACCAAAGACTACAAGATCGTTCAGTCCTATGCCCTATATAAGTAGGTTTTACCAGACCGCTTTTACATTAGCAACGATAGTAAGATAAGTTCTAGTGTGTTTTCGTTTAAGGACAACACCATGTTAGTGTTAGTGTGCTCTTAGACGGTTGAATGTTTTGTTATGGTGACAATGTGTGATTTGGTTCTTTGTAATGAGTGCCTCTTCAGTGAATCTCAGGACGAGATTCCTGTTATGGGGGGTAGTTTGTCACACCCCAAAATTTCCATTTGGGATGTGAATAGAAAACACTTAATAAAATATATGATTTTGTATTTTTCTAAAATTTTCCCAACCTTTTATTTAGTTGTTGACAATTTATATATTAGAAAATGTGAGTTTCCAAAATGTTTTAAGAATCCAATCTAATGGTTTGTTGCATATCATGCCTTTGCATAGTGTTTATGTATGAAAAATGAATTTAAAGTTTTTCAAATGCGCATAGGGTTTGAATCAAAGCAAATCTCTCTTCATCTTTGACCAAGATTCCATGACCTTGAAATCATGATCAAATCCTTCTTGTTTCAAAACCTTGATGGATCTTCAAACTTCATCTTGTCAAACACCCAAACATTGGCTCTCTGAAATCCCAACTAGCCATATCCTAACTTGCTCTTTTATCCTTTCTTTTTCATCATTGTATTTGAGCTCCTAATCCATTTTGATTGAGTCTTCTCCAAAGCCCAAAATCTATGCTAGATGACCAATCATTGTACATCTTCTCTCTCACATAATTCAACCATCGCTTTGTTTGGGTCAAGTCAATGCATGTCTTGCACCCAAGTTAATCTCAACTTCAACTTTCTCTTCTTTTCTCACCTTGGACAATATCTACATGGGATCTTTTCCTTCACCTTTTCTCCACTTGATCAAATCCAAACTTGTTTTCTATCCAACCTTGAAATCTATATTTCCTTGGTTCCACCTTTTCAAACCCTAAGTTTTCGGGAAACCCTAATCGCCTCTCCGAGAATTTAGCGGGCCAAGCTCAACTCTTCCCTTCCATATTCTCTTCCCTTGGGACAAATACAAAGCTTGCCTAAATGGTAAACCATCCTCTCCATATCTCCTTTTGCTAACGGGTCAACTCCAATCATCCCATCCCCTGACATCACTTCAGGCCGAACCCGGTCCAAACCTTGCCTTAACTCTCGCCTCTCGCCATGATCAAAGCCCAACCATCCTACCGTCTTTTGTGGTCCACAAACAAGCCCAACCAGACTTCTATCTCTCCATATCCACTCTCCCACGTCACCCCCTTGAAGCCTCTCCATCTTGCACAAAAATATCAAGCAATGCAACAAAATATCAAGACATGACCCTTTGCTTTCCACCCCTTGCTCTCCTCTCTCTCCCACTTCACATAAACCTCCCCTACAGCCCCCTCATGCCTCCCCCTTCATTTCCCATGTCAAGAACAGAGGAAGGACTCCCCTGCACCTCCTCCTCCTCCTCCCCTATGGCTGCCCCCATCAACCACAACAAGAGAAGGACGCCCGGTTGCACTACATCGTCGTCACCGGCCATCGCGATGTGTATCCTCACTCCATCACACCATCCCCCATGGTGAGAACACTCCAACATCTCTCTCATACTGATTTCATGTTCCTCTAAGCAAATCATGTACTTTGGATGACATATGGTTGATCCCCGGCAAAGATTACCCACGAAATGTGTGGCTGTCCTTGCGGCCAGCCATGCTGCTGTTGAGGAATTTGGCATTCCTCACTGTTTTGTTGATCCAATCACAAAACCCTTTGGTGGAATTATAGATAGCAATCTTGAACACGCCTCTGCAAAATGGTTTGACCATAGGTGTTGAGAAACTAGAGATATAATCATCTTCATGCCCGCTGTTCCTGCTGTTAGGTCAGTTTCCAGCTCTGAGTTGTTTTGGCGTTCCCCGCTAATCCACTGTCTCAATCACCATTCCCTTTAACATACATGTTTACTACATCCCTGCACATGATACCACAAGTTTTCTTGGCCATGCAATCCATAATGGCCGAGATATAGAACTCCCAAGTGTCTACTACCCCTGCTGTCCATACAGCACTGACCCTGTTTTTGGCAACAGCGTTCCCGTTGATCCATTGAACCCCTAGGTGCATCCTTTGGCAAGAACATCTTTTATGTAGTTGCACATGCCTCTGCCAAGTTTCATGGCCATTTGATCAAATATGAAAGAGATATCATCATTTTTGTGTTGGCTGTCCCTGTTGCCCGCAGCAATGCTGATGCCGGTTGGCATGCGCGTTCCCGATGATCTGCCACTCCGGTGGTCAAGCCCTTTTACCACATTGTGTATCATAAACCTGAACATATCCCTACAAGTTGGATTAGCCATATGAACTATGAAACTTGAGTTATAAGCATCGCCATATCGCTGCTCCTGCCATGCCGACAATCTCACAATGCCTTCTTGCAATCTTGTTTCCCCGCTTAACCGATGGTCGAAACATCATGCCCCTTCACCCAAACATCTTCCATACAGTACCTAGAAACCCCACAAAATGGATCGCCATTTGTCTTTGTCATACTATGCAAGAAATCATCAAATCCACCATTGTCTGCCATCGAGTATGCTCAACCGATGCACTGACATAGCTCCACTTTAGTGCATTCGCTGATCATGACATGTTCCCAAGCAACCTATACACATATCCAAAATCCCACTCATATATCAATAATTAATAATTAGAACATGAGTTCTTTGTGCAACCTCTCCATCCGCCTTAAATCCATGGTTGTCGTACACTTGTCAAGTTCTAGTTATCCCACCACCACCACCACCATAATCTTTGTAATGTAATGTCCTGTAAATGAGAAAGAATCTTGTTGCCAAAGCCATAAGATATCATCCATGGACACTTCATGTCTTCCAATGATGCCTATTCGCATACAACCTACTCTGTCAAATCCGTTCTATCCTAAGTACATATCCGATTGTCCTACCCCTATTCGTGCAACATGACCCCATGTGTTGCACACATGTCCCCATGGTAATCAAAGACATAGTCCCACAAGAATACACCCGATTGTCCGATTGTCCTAACCCTTTCATGTTATACCTTTCCAGCACGAGCAAGTGATAACCAAATACACTCGTCCTATTCAAGTCATGCTATATCAACTCTCAACATCTACACTATCACCACAATGTCATAGCTATCTCATCTATCAACCTCGACATATCACTCTAGCTCAGTCATGCGACATCATAACTTCAATGCTTAGATATCAAGATATCGTGTCACGTGATGTATATCAATTCAATCTCATTGTCCTATATATGCAATCTATTCTAGTCTATCAACCCATCCCTATTGTACTCCATGATATATATCATGCCCTCCCAAGCCAACCCCTATGTTTATGTTAGAACCTAACTCACATCCATCTGTTTCATTCTAAAGAATATGTGTATTCTAGTCCAAACTCCACCTTGCTCATCTGAATCCAATCCTTTCCATCTATACCTTGTAATTCTCACATCTTTTAATCATAGTTGTTGTGCTTAGTTTTTGCGCTCGCACGATCTTAGAATGACCCATACGCTTTCAAGACCTTTATAGCTTATTTCTTTGTAATGTTTGGTGTACTGTTTTTAGGGTCATCTTCAGGTGTTTGCGCCAGTTTGTTGCTATCGGTAGAAGAAGCTATGTGAGGACGATCCGGAAGGAAAGTTGGACAAGTTTAAGCAAGCTTTTGAAGGCAAGTATAACCTACGGTTTCCTTGTTACCTATTAATGCAAGACCCAGTAATCATTATGCATGTGTCAACCTGATAAACCATAGGACATTACTAGTTTCCTTGAACTGTATACCATGTACCTATGGGAGGGTTTTTGCATAATATGACTAGAAATGCTACGCGCTATATAAATGCTAATTGTTTAATACTGATTTATGATTATGGAACAAATGTTAAAAGAGGCTTTTTAACCACATTTAGGGCACCAGAGCATGTTGTTCGCTCAGTGACCCACCCCAGGGACTATCTTTTAAAGCGGCCACCCGGTAGATCCCATGCAACCTTGGGTATTATATGGCTCTGATCTTAGTTGTGTAACTAGACTTTCTCTAGCTTGTAGTAGTTACTGAAAGGCGCTAGAGGGGGGAACTGGGTTAAAGAATGGCTTCCTTGCCTATCAAGATGTGTACTGGTCGGCTGTCAGGTGTGCCATCTTGAAGGGGGCCTCCATTCGCCTGGAAGCCGAAACCTTGCGGCTACTACTTGTTAGGGTAGCTAGTGAAAGGCTACATAGTGAAACCCTGCCGTACTTCCATAGAGGAGGTAACGTGGGCCTTGCAAAACCCGGCATATGGGAATCACGGCCTAAGGTGAAAGTGTACAACCTCTCAGAGTGTAAACCTGATATATTAGCCGTGCTCACGGATACGAGCGGCTCAGATCCTTTTTAAGTGGTTCATGGTGGGGTATTGTTGGTGGTTTGAGACCTACCTCTTTTTAACATAATGTTTATCATATATCATGGGACAACAGGGTTCATACATTTAGTAATGTAAGATGTAAGATTAATATAAAATATGACCAACTTAAAATGCTAACCGCAGTTAACCGAGTCAAACCTTTGAGCCTTGCATCCTCGTAGTTGTACTTGCTGAGCATGGTGAGCTGACGCTTGTCATTGGTTCACATAAAAATCCCGGATGGGTACCAGATGGAGGATTCAAGTGAAGATTTACAGAAGATGTTCCAGGAGTACTAGGCGAGTGTTCCTCCAGTCAACCGTCCCTGTGGAGTATGGAGTCCCGAAGAATGAAGATTACGAATAGATTTCGTTGTGCTTTGTTATATATGTAAGTCTTAAAGTAAATATGTTTCGCTATGTAATAAAGCATTGTTCTTGATATTCTCCATATTTGTCGCTATATGTGTCGTGTGGACATCCTGGGCACACATATAGTGAGCGCTTGGTATTCTTTGGAAAACCGGGTGCGACAGCCACATGACCATATGTCATGTCACATATGCAATAAGCTGCTTCATCTCATGTGTGAGCCTTTGCGACATCCTACAAGCCATTTCACCTCTATGCATATGTTGCTCACACATGATCACCTGTGGACTAATCACCTATGTAATTCACTTCAAACACATATTAGTCCACCTAAGTTGTCACTCAATTACCAAAACCAAACTGGGACCTTTCACTAGGGGAGAAAGCTCTTCCCCTGTACCGCCTCTTGAAAAAATCCGAGCACTTCACGTGGACCCAAGAGGCCGAAGAGGCCCTCGGCAAACTCAAAGGCGTACTGACCTCCGCTCCAATCCTTGTCCCACCTCGACCCGCTACGGCAACCGAGCCGCCCGAGCCGCTCTTCCTCTATGTCGCCGCAACCACCCAGGTGGTCAGCGCAACCATAGTTGTAGAGAGGCAAGAGGCGGGACACGCGCAACTCATCCAACGGCCGGTATACTTCATCAGCGAGGTGCTTTTGGAAGCCAAAGTTCGCTACCCGCACATCCAAAAGCTGCTCTACGCAATCGTTCTTACGCAAGCCGCCGCAAGCTCCAGCATTACTTCCTCAGCCACCCGGTCACCATGGTATCGTCTTTCCCACTTGAGAGATCATCCCAAACCGGGAGGTAGCAGGAAGAATCGCTAAGTGGTCGGCCGAGCTCATGAGCGAGGCCATCACCTACGCACCGCGGAAAGCGATCAAATCTCAAGTGCTGGCGGATTTCATCGCGGAGTGGACCGACACCCAGCTACCTCCGGTACAAGTCCAAGTTGAGCTATGGACAATGTACTTCGACGGGTCATTCATGAAGTCAGGAGCGGGCATGGGCTTGCTCCTCGTCTCACCCCTCGGAGTACATGTGCGCTACGTCATCCGCATCCACTTCGCTGCCCCCAACAATGTTGCAGAATATGAGGCTCTCGTCAACGGCCTACGCATCGCTCTTGAGCTCGGGGTTCGACGCCTCAACGCTCAAGGTGATTTGCAGCTCGTCATCAACCAAGTAATGAAAGCATCGAGTTGTCATGACCCCAAAATGGAAGCCTACTGCAACGAGGTTCGTAAGCTGGAAGACAAATTCCACGGCCTCGAGCTCAATCACGTCGCTCGATGCTACAACAAGGCCGCAGATGAGCTAGCCAAGATCGCGTCTTCTCGAGGGACCGTTCCACCCGACGCTTTCTCAAAGGACCTCATCAAACCCTCCATCGATCTGAGCTCAAGGGCTGATGTTCCGACATCGTCACTCAACCCCGACCCCTCGACCAAGGCACCCTCGGTCAACACCGAGGTCATGGAGATCGAGTCATCTGCTCTTTCCTCAAGCCACCCACAAGATTGGCGAACTCCCTACCTCGACTGGCTGACTCGAGGGGAACTACCGGAAGACCGAACAGAGGCCCATCGAATCGCTCGACGGGCCAAGACCTACGTCACTTATGGCGACAGCAAGGAGCTGTATCGACGAAGTGCGTTAGGGATACTCTAGCGCTGCATCTCCACCGAAGCAGGCAAGAGCCTCCTCGAGGATATCCACTCGGGGGCTTGCGGCCACCACACAGATCCAAAGACCCTCGTCGGCAACGCATTCGGACAAGGATTCTATTGGCCAACCGCTATCTACGATGCCACCAACATCGTACGCTCCTGCGAAGGATGCCAGTTCTACGCCAAGCAAACACACCTTCCAACACATGCCCTCCAGATGATCCCCATCACCTAGCCGTTCGCGGTCTGGGGGCTCGACCTTGTAGGACCTCTCCAGAGGACAACCGGAGGCTACACACACCTACTCGTGGCTATCAACAAGTTTACTAAGTGGATCGAGGCCTGGCCCATCGGCAACATCTGCTCCGAGCGAGCGGTCGAGTTTTTCACCAACATCATCCACCGCTTCGGGATCCCAAATGTCATCATCACCGATAACGGCACACAGTTCACTGGCAAGAAGTTCTTGGATTTCTGTGACCATCATCACATCCGTGTGAATTGGTCTGCAGTTGCCCATCCTCAAACCAATGGTCAAGTCGAACGTGCCAACGATATGATCCTCCAAGGCCTCAAGCCAAGAATCTACAACCGGCTAAAGAAATTCAGGAAGAAATGGTTCGCAGAGCTACCCTCGGTCCTATGGAGCCTAAGGACAATGCCTAGTCGAGCCACAGGGTTCACTCCATTCTTCCTGGTTTACGGATCCGAGGCTGTCCTCCCCACCGACCTCAAGTACGTGTCCCCTCGACTAAAGGCTTACAACGAGCAAGCAAACAAAGGGGCCCTCGCAAACGCTGCCGACCAGCTTGAGGAAGCCCGGGACATGGCCCTCCTAAACTCCACGAGGTACCAACAGATGCTTCGACGCTATCACGACAAACACGTGCGCAGGAGAGGCCTCCAAGTTGGCGACCTCGTCCTCCGTCGATGACAGAGCAACGTGGGACGTCACAAGCTAACTCCACCGTGGGAAGGACCATACACCGTAGCTGAAGTGCTAAAACCCGGGACATACAAGCTCTCGAACGACAAAGGCGAAATGTTCACCAACGCTTGGAACATCGAACAACTACATCGTTTCTACCCCTAAAGCCTTGGGGCCTTGTACTTTGCTCGTATTCTGTACAAAAATCGCATCATGGATGAATAAAAGTTCTCAATTCCAAGTACTTCATTCCGTTCAAAATAAAGGTCGCCTTGACTCTGTCAACTCAGAGTCAGGACTCCCTCGGGGGCTGACTGGGGGATCCCCCTAAGTTCCCAAAAAACTTGCATGGTTTTTACCAAACTCGATGTTATTTTATTTATCTATGCCTCGAACACGCTTCACAACTAAGTAGAAAACACGTCGAGCTCCCTAAGAGTCGAGGGACACTGAGACGGGAGCTCTCCTACTCCTCCGAGCTACGGTACCTCCACTCACTCCCTCCCTCCAGGGTCTCGAGCCTGTGTCGAAAACTTAGTCAAAAAAGCAAAACTCAGGCAAAAAAACGATAAGAAAACTCGAGCGCAAAGATGTTTCATTATCATCCCGAGCACTCATAAGTTTTTCGGACCACGAAGGGCCACAACGTCGCAAAAACACTAATTATTTACATGGGCCTTCTTGCCCAGATATGGCTCGCAGGCCTCAAGCTTCAGCACTTCCTTGGCCACCACCGGTCAGGCCTTCTTCGGCAACATCGAGGTCATAGTCCACCAGGTCTCCAAAACCGTCGTCGACGCCAGGAGGAAGGACTTCAGGCTCGAACAGCTTCGCCAACGCCGCCCCAGGCTTCTCGGCTTCAGTGACAATGGCGAGGTGTTGTTCCTCGTTCTCGTCATCAGTCTTGCTGTTGTCGACGACAAAGCCTTCGGAGACCAGCTCCATGTCATAGATGTAGCCAGAGCGGACCACAGCCATTGCCCGCTTCACGCCAAGGTGGAGCGCGTCCCTGACACGGTCCCTCAAGGTGGCATCTAGGTGGCTGAGCTAGTCAACGAGGCTGCCCCCCGCACCTCGTCATCGGCCTCGTTCGCCGGGTCGACGCCCCACACGACACCAAGACCGTTGATGGCCCCTCAGAGTCGGTTGGTCATGGCTGCCTCATCCCGAAGCCCCTCTTGTAGAGTCGAGTTAGCCGCTTTTGCGGCTGACAGGTTCTCCTCAAGGGCTAAAAACCAAAATAGAAACTAGACACAGTTAACAATGCCTCAGGGTCGCAAGAGCCGAAACCAAAAAACAAAACTTCACCAGCACAATGGGTTTGAAGAGCCATAATACGGTCTTCCGCATCGGCACGTCCCTTTTCCGCCTCCGTCGCCTTGACCCTCAGCTCCTCTATCCCCTTACCGGCGGTCGCAAGGGCGATGTCCTTCTCGATGAGGGTCTCCTTCAATGTCCCTAGCTCGATGGACAAATCTCGGACCCGCGTCCTTTCCTCCCTAATTGAAACACTGAGGGCATCACAAGTGTTGGAGAGATTGGATACGTCCTTCTCGAGGTCCTTGATCCGACCCTTAGCCCCGCCAAGCTTGCCCTCGAGGTCAGAAACTCGCCTCGAGCTTGAAGCAAAGCCCTCAAGGGCTTTCGCTTCGTTCGCCTTTGCTTCCGAGGCCTCTTCTTTCGCCTTCGCCGCTTGCACCTTTGCCACCGCAGCCTCCTCCTTGGCCTTCCTCACGTCCTCCTCGGCTCGAGCCATAGCTTCTTGCGCGGCCCGACCAGCCTCGATTTGGCGCACCGCCTCCTCACGACCGCCCTGCGTCGTGTGGAGGAAGAAGGACTTCGTGTGGGAGTGTGTCCTCAGATCCTGCAAGCGAAGGGTGAACAATCAGCCACCGAACCAAGAAAGAAGACAAAGACGAATGCGCCTAGAAGCTACTCATTGACAGGCATCGGCTGAAGTCCTCGGTGACGACCTCGCAGGCTATCTTCAGGGTTTGCGCCATCCACGAGTAGTACATTTCCATGTCCTCCCAACGCGTCAGCTCGGCGGGGTCGTCCAACACAAGGGAAGGGCCGATCGGATCCTGGGGGTCCCGAAGCGAAATGCGCTCCTGGCCAAGTGCGGAAGGCACGCGGTAATCTTGTCGCGCACCATGCCCCGAATGCTCTCCGCTGACTCGCGCGAGCCGCCTTGCTGCTCCACCTGGTCGGCCAGCGCGAGGTACGTCATAGCTTCGGCCCCTCGAGGCCCCAGCTCAGGGGCTGACAACTTCGACGCGTCAGGAACGCCTCGAGTGGCCGAGGCCATGACAAGCGCGAGAGCCCTGCCCATCTCTAGCTGGCGCCGCGTCGGGGAGGCCGAGATCACCATCTCCCCTTGTGGTTGGCTAGCCTCGGTCCCCGCTATCTCCACGTCCTCCAGCCGGCTCGACGCTGACTGATCTCTGTCCTGCTGATGTTGGGGCAAGGCGGAAGCATCTGCCGCTTCTGGTGCCACGATTTGTTGCGGTGGCGGGTGGCTCGGGGCCAACACGACCTCCTGTTGTCCCTGTTGCTTTTGCTGTTGTTGTTGTTGCTGCTGATGCTCCTCTTGCAGCTGCAGCTCGTGCTGTTTCTTATCCTCATCCTCCTTCTTCTTTTGCTCCACCTCGTGAAGCCCCGTGGGCCACACCCTTGTTGACCCACGGAAGCACCGGCGGGCAGTGGCCTGGCGGCCACCTCCTCGACCTCGATGTCGACCGGGGTAGACTCTGAACCCACCCCCATGACCTCGGGGGTCACCCCCTCGGGTCGAGGGATGGGACCTTCGGCTCGGCTCGAGGTGAAGCCCGTCGACGCCAGGGCTTGGGCCACAATGGCCTTGGAGACCTGGGAGGGGCCAGCGTCACCCTCGGTGCTTGGCCTGTGGGGAGCGTGCTTACAACCATAGTAACACCGGTCAGCTTGCCCCAAGCCTGTGCATAAGGGGAAGGAAAACCCCACCTCTGGCCAGGTCCGTCGACATCTTGGCAGCCACTTCTGCCTTGAGCCTCTTAGCCAGGGCAGGATCCATCGGCCCCACATGATGCTTCGCCTTAAGGCCGCCAAGGACAGACCAATCACGTGACTATCAAGTCAAAAGGACAAAGGACAAATAGGAGCTTGAGATGTGGAAACTTACCCACGGGGAAGGGGGATCTTCTTCCCAGAACCGCCCGATCCGCTCGAAGGCTTTGGGGCCACCCCCCTGTTGGTAGTTCTTAACTTAACTTCACTAAAGATAGAGCTAGGCAACTATCCCCGGTAATGGCCCAGAAATGCTTGTTGACACTTGCTAACGTCATCACTAGGAGTAGACTATGGAATCTATCCCTGGCAACGGTGCCAAAAATGCTTGTAGCAAGTCCAGTCACTATACCTAAAGGAGTGAAGCTAAAGCAGCTATCTACTAATGTCAAATGGGGTTGTCAATCCCGACACTAGTAGGAGCTAGCTAGAGAGATTGCAATCTACCTAGAGGACATTCTGCAAGCGCACAAAACTATCGTAGTAGCACTTCACCTGGGAGTACCAGGTGTCGATTTATTTGATCCCAAAGGAAGGCTAGGGTGGTGTATGAGTCGAGTCAAGGAGGGGATGAGAGTCGAAGAATAAGAAAGGGAAAAAGAAGAGGAGAGAAGAGATGAAAGGCTAGAAAGAATTTATGAGTGGATAGGTAAGGATGAAATGAATGGTTAAGGTAAGGTGGATGGATAGGTAGATAAGGGGAATAAGATAACTAAGGATAACTAATATAACTAACTAATAACTAATAACTACTCCTAGATAACTATGAAGCAAGATAGGCAAATGCCAAATAAGCAACCAAGTTAAGTATAGTTTTATTCCTATCTTGTCAAGTTCCGAGGCGTACTAGCCTTTACCACTGAATTAGGTAGAACGCTAGCACAACGAGCCTTACTATTAAACTAGACCAACTACGTGGTGGAATTCAAGGCGCACAGGGCTGTCACCACCTGCTTGCTACCACAGCTATCTGGGGGTCTAGCCGTATCTGAAGGTAAGTCTATAACCAAGCACCACGCCTAATTATATTCTAACTATCTCTACCCTGGCCTAGAATAGAGACACCCTTGCGGATGTCAGAGCAAATACTTGACTTAATAAGATAAACACTAAACTAACTAAGCAACCTATTGGCAAAGATCAAACACTAAGCACACTAGAGATTAACTACTATGGCTAAGTGAATTGAAATGTAGGATAGCTAGGTACTCAAGCAATCAATCAAGTATACTACTCAATACTGGCAAGTAGAATAAAGTAATACTTGAAATGATGAACTAGAATATAGTAAAGTGCTTGAGTTACAAGAGCAAAACCTCAACTGGAGATGAAGGAAGACTCTTCCCAACTCCAGGATCGATTACTTCGCACGCTTCTACTCTTGAGCTAAGCCTTGAGCAGCGCTTCCACGAGGGCAATGAGGCAAGGATGCCTTGCTCTACTAGCTACCTACTTGCCTAAGCTTGGCTAAATCCTAAGCTATTAGCTCTCTAGCTTTAGCCTTGCTTTCCTCTTTGCTTCTTCCTTCCTTTCCTTGCTTGAAATGAAGTGACACCTCCAGGGGGTATATATAGCCCAAGTGAGTGAGGGGGGTACTTATAGGGGGCAGCCAACCGACCTAGGGCAAACCCTAGTGGCGGACGCCAACCCTAGGTGGCGGCCGCCACCCCCTTGGCCCTTGGATGCACCGTCATTGATCCTACGGTCTCTAGGAACTCTTCCAAGGTCGGTTGCATGTCCAAATAACCGTCACATGGGCAATTAGGTCATGATCCACGTGACACCTCTTCTTAGCCCTCCGATGCCACCGACCTAGTGACCAAGGGCTAAGATTTGGCCCTGGGGTGGTCACACGGATCAGTGACGTGGCAGGGGAGAGTTTGGGCCTCTCCTTGGTGGCGGGTGCCACCCCACTAGGGCCCAAATGGGCCCTGGTGAGTGGGCTCGGCCCCTGGTGGGTCCATTCTCCAAATTTGATCCAAATCCTGCATTCAAATAAAATCTATGGACATGTGGAATTTGATAGTTTGAAACCTATTTGACTACTTTTCATGCCTTTTTGTTGAATTTTTGGGTAAAATGTTGATGGTAAAACAAGTGTTTAAGGACCATCAACAAGCTCCCCCAAGCTAACATGTTGCTCGTCCTTGAGCAACAATGCGGTTTAAGCATTGAGCATGAAATAGATAGCAACTTAAGATGTATACAAGTGCATGTTGTATAGTGAGAAATAACTTAGTGTATATCACTAATCATAGCAATGTGGGGCTTATAGCTTTTCACTTCAAACATGCAAGAGTGAAATAAAGTAGTAGATAGGAAACTTTTATCTTGCTTAGGTTTGACTAGGATTCTGTCTGGAGGTTTTTTAAGGGTTTCAAAAGATAAATACTTGCTTAAATCCTCCAAGATTCACTCAATCACTCAATGGTGTTTAAATCCTCACTTAGGCCAAAATGTAGCCTCTCCTATTTCTAAAGAATGATATGTGGAGTTACAGGTAGGCTAAGAATCATGAGCAAATTGCATAATGTTTATTGCTAAGCTAGACACTCAGATCATAAGGAGCAGCAAATCATAAATATTGATCATGATGTGCATGTGTGGTTATGTGGAAGTGTATAGAGAGATATTTCATAATCCTTCCTAGTTAATTTCTGGGGTCTAGAGCTAATGATAACTCTCTCTCTCTTTTTTACTCGATACATAGTGAGTAGACAAAAATGTGCCCTCACATTTTCTTAGGACATAGTCCTCTCTTGAGCTACTTTGCTCACTTTTTTTCATATCTCTCTTTTTTTTAGCTCTAGATTTCCCCAGATTGTTTATAGGAATAGAAATGAAAAGGGGGAAGAGAGAGAAATGCTTGTTCCCAGTGTAGGAATAGCATAAGGCTAGCAATGGAACGTTTGGCAAGGTAATGCATATCTCCAATGTAGAGAATGAGCAATTTATTTGGTAGTTGCAAACTTCCAAAGTGGAGAGCAAGCAATTTATGGTGGGTGTGTGTATCTTGATCAAACGAAATGATAAGCTTCTCTACTAAGATCTATGAGGTCTAACAAAGCTCAACACAAACAAAGCTCCTTGTGGTTTTGACTAACAAATATTTGGCTAGTGGTGGGATGGGATAAAATCTTGGAGGAACTTTTAGCAAGGTTTTCATGATTTTTAAAAGAAATCCTCCAGATTTGGTCCTAATTTCACCTTAGCAAGTTTAAAGAATTACTCCATTTCTAACTAACTTTATTCACTACGCATGATTTTAGTTAAAACATGTGCAACCCACAAAAGCTACAACTTAGATAAAACTAGTTATTCTAACTATAACAATAGCATTTGCATGACATATTTTATTTCTTATTCAGGTTCCAACATTTTTAAGCAGATTTTATTATTTTTACTCATGGGATAATTACTTAGGCAAGTATATAACATTCAAAAATTTTCAAAAGATATAGAATTTAAGAACCGAACATAAAGAGTAAGGTTGAAACATACCTTATTGGCGCGAGGATCTCCCCCAAGCTGGCTTCTTGCTTGGTGAAGGGTCTTCATCTTTCTCGGTCGGAGCTCTTATTTTTATTTTATTAAAAGAGAAACTATCTAATGTTGTGAAAAAGGGAAACTATCCTATTATGATATTTTATTATTCTAGCTAAGTTAACATATACTTATGCATATAACTAATGATAACTGATTTTTTTTCTTTTTTTTTATTTTAGTTAACATATGTTATTTATTTGAAAAAGGGAAATTTGAAGGGAAAAATTAAAAGTAAATCCATACCTTAGATCCATGGAATTTCATCCTTATTGGGTGGATCTTCTTCCTTGGGTGCTTCTTCTTTAAGTACTTCATCGAGTTCTTCTTCTTTTGGCACCTCTCCTTTGTCATGTGAATTACACAACTCAGGAGAAGGTGGTTCTTTCTTTTTGTTCCACCTTGTTCTTAGGCGCCTCTTCTTGGTACGAACGGGTTTTGCTTCCTGCATGTTTGCGGCATATGCGGGACCACGGGAAAAGGAGAATATTTCCTTCCTCCCTCCTAATGTTATTTGCATTTTACCACTCCCCACATATATGCAAAGATCAACAGTGTTCAAGAAAGGTCTACCTAAGATTAGAGGCACATCTTTCCTATTTCCATATCTAGTATTATGAAATCAGCAGGAACATATGAACCTCTAATATGAACAGGTAAATCAGTGACTATTCCTTCTACATAGCATGTTGATTGACCAGCTAGCACGACATAGGCAGATGTGGATGACATGGGTGGAAAGAACGAGTTTTCATAGAAATCCTTAGATAAAATGTTCACACTCGATCCTAAATCACACATGGCATTTTTAAAGACTTCACCAAGGATTGAGCATCTAATTACTGGACTACCAGGATCACCCTTTTTAACAGTCATGGTTTGATCTTCATAATAGTTAAAATGTTTTATTTCAACCATATTTGCAGTTTCCATGTTAGGTTTAGCCGGAATTTTGCCTGTTTCAAAAGATGGTACGATCGCAGCAAGTTGAGCTAATTGGGTTTCTAACATCTTATTAAAGCTAAGTTGATTTTTCAGAGCAGATGAGAAATCTTCCAATTTAGCATTTATGTTCTCAAGCATTTTATCATTTGAAATTAATTTCGTATTCAAAAAATCAGTAGTTCTACTACCTGAGAGTAGACTAGATTCTTTAAGAACGAGAAATTATCAGTACTTTGGAAATTAGAGCGAGGGAATGAATTATTACCTTGAGAGTTGGAGTGCTGATTCCATCCTCGATTTTGTTGACGGAAACCGTTGTTGTTGTTGTTGTTGTTGTTGTTGATGAAGTTCAAATCTTCATGTAACTCGGGGCAGTGGTTCCCAAAATGTCTGGTTTCTCCACAGACTTCACAAGTCATTTAGGATTCCAGAGATAGGACACTCTCTTGTTGGTTCATCTTCTCACAGCTGTCCAGCCTCTTGGCCAGCAGGTCCATCTTGGCCACGATCATGTCGGCCTCCTTAAGGGAATGCATACCTCGCTTACGGGGATGCAGTCTCTCGTCATTCCATCCTTGGTTCGACAACATCTTCTCCATGAGAGCCTTAGCATCTGCAACATTCAGAGAAAAGAATGCACCGCCGGTGGCGGCATCCAAATGGCTTCTAGAGAGTGGGGTTAGGCCATGGTAGAAGTTCTGGATCAATAGCCAGTCCTCCATACCATGGTGTGGACAAGCAGTGACGTACTCTTGCATTCTCTCCCAAGCCTCGGGAATAGATTCCACGACTTGTTGCGTAAAGCTGGAGATTTTGTTGCGAAGAGCGTTCGTCTTGCCCATCGGAAAGAATTTGGCGAGAAAAGCATTGGAACACTTGTCCCATGTGTCTACATCATTGCGATTGGTATAGAACCATTGCTTGGCTTTTCCTAGGAGAGAAAAGGGAAAGAGACGAAGACGAATGGCTTCTTGGGTTATCCCCTTAATGGTGAAGGTGCCGCAAATCTCTAAAAATTGTTGGAGGTGAGCATTGGCATCCTCATGGGCTTTGCCACAGAATGGGCTAGCTTGGACCATCGTGATCAGAGCCGGTTTCAACTCGAAATTGAGGTTGGCATCAATCACGGCTGGTCCTGTCGCTACATTGGCGGCAGATGGAGTAGAAAACTCACGAATGGTCTTATTGGCCATCGTGAAGGTAGAACGAGATAAGAAAGAAAGAAGTTGAAGAAGATGAAGGAAAAAGATAAGAAGGACTAAGGAAAGAAAGAATGGGGAAAGATGGGATTCGCTAAGCGGGAGCTTAAGCGAGGATAAATTCGACAAGGACTCGAAGGATACACCGATTGCCTTCCCCGGCAACGGCGCCAGAAATGCTTGTTGGTAGTTCTTAACTTCACTAAAGATAGACCTAGGCAACTATCCCCGATAACGGCCCAGAAATGCTTGTTGACACTTGCTAACGTCGTTACTAGGAGTAGACTATGGAATCTATCCCTGGCAACGGCACCAGAAATGCTTGTAGCAAGTCCAGTCACTATACCTAAAGGAGTGAAGCTAAAACAGCTATCTACTAATGTCAAATGGGGTTGTCAATCCCGACACTAGTAGGAGCTGGCTAGAGAGATTGCAATCTACCTAGAGGAGATTCTGCAAGCGCATAGAACTATCGTAGTAGCACTTCATCTGGGAGTACCAGGTGTCGATTTATTTGATCCCAAAGGAAGTCTAGGGTGGTGTATGAGTCGAGGCAAGGAGGGGATGAGAGTCGAAGAATAAGAAAGGGAAAAAGAAGAGGAGAGAAGAGATGAAAGGCTAGAAAGAATTTATGAGTGGATAGGTAAGGATGAAATGAATGGTTAAGGTAAGGTGGATGGACAGGTAGATAAGGGGAATCAGATAACTAAAGATAACTAATATAACTAACTAATAACTAATAACTACTCCTAGATAACTATGAAGCAAGATAGGCAAATGCCAAATAAGCAACCAAGTTAAGTATAGTTTTATTCCTATCTTGTCAAGTACCGAGGCGTACTAGCCTTTACCACTGACTTAGGTTGAATGCTAGCACAACGAGCCTTACTGTTAAACTAGACCAACTACGTGGTGGAATTCAAGGCGCACAGGGCTGTCACCACCTGCTTGCTACCACAGCTATCCGGGTGTCTAGCCGTTGTAACACCTCAGGTGTTTACATGAATAAAATGTTGTCATGTCATCATAAGCATTTCATAGCATCATGTGCTAGCTCACATTGAGATGCATTCACTAAAATAAGTTTAATTCCTAATATGTGAGCATCGTTGTTTATATGCTTGTAATGCAATTCAAAAACCTACCTTAGATTGTCATTATGAAGTAACTTGTGTTCATTCCCATTTGACTAAAGTCATGTAAAGGCATGAATCCAAGTTCAACAATTCAAAAGAATATAAAATTTATTTAGCTTAAAAATGGGAAAATCATTAAATTCTTGCATAAGTTAATTAGCCCTTTCTAGTTAACTCCAAGTCTATGCATAATTAGGGGTTGACCCTAAAAGCTTTTTGGTAGATCTTGAGGAGAGGTACAACTTTGGTATTCAAAGTTTTCAAAGTTTCTGTACAACATTTAAAGTAATTTTGAATTTACTCAAACCCTGGAAATGGTCACCTTTTGACTTTAAACTTGCACTTCAAAAACTGTTTGAAATCTGAGTTTGAGATCTACATCATCAAAGTTGTAGAGAATTTCAAAATGAACATTTCCTACATTGACCATTTTTCAAGTGTCAATGCAAAATTAAAAGTAATTTTGCTTTTACTGTAAAACCCTAACTCTGTCCCCTTTTCAAATTTCAAATTTAAGATCGGTTTGAACTGTTTTGATCAAATTGACCTATTTCCATTTGGAATCAGCCAAAGAGTGTTAAAGCAAAGTTGTACAACTTTTTAAGCTCTACATTTCATATTTTGACAAATCTTGAAGTGTAGTTCAATTTTCAAAAGTAATTTCAAAATTCAGGGAAGGGGAGAGGAGCAAGGAATAGTGCCAAGGGGGGGAAGCATCCGGAGCTTAGCCAGCGAGCTGCTTCCCCTGTGCAGAGCTCGCGCTGGGGCGCATGCGCTGCGCCAGCGAGCTGCCTGCTAGCTTCGCGCGCGCGTGCGACACCCCGCGACCCTCTCTTTCATCTCTCTCGCCCCTCAGAAGCGCCGCGTCGCGTCCTTCTTCTCTGATCGCTCGCCGCCGCCATCGTTCCTCTGCTCGGTTACGCCGGCCGTGTGAGCGCTTGTCCGCTCCATTTGGCCGCACCAATAAGCTCGCCTCATCGTTGCGGAGCTATAGAGCTAGGTCGCAGCCCCTCTCGCCCCCGCAACAACCCGGCGTAACCATCGTCTTCGTCTTCGGTCCCGGACGCCGCCATCGACGCCATCACCGTGGTCAGCGAACTCGGAGTTCGTTCGTCTTCACCTGAGCCTCGTTCTCGCTTTCTCATCCCTTCCTAATGCTCTAACACCAGGTCCTTGACCTTTTCTCCCTCTGTCGCAGCCGGAACAGACCGTCGCCGTCAAGCCGCACCGCTGGAACTCGCCGTCGTCGTCGTCCTCACCGTTCGGAGCCGCGTCAGCCTCGGAGATCTAGCCTGCTAGAGACGTGGTGAGCCTCTGGTGCTGATGCACACGTCCGCAGGCTCGGTAGAGCTCTCAGTTGGCCGGCGTGCCGCCAGCGCGTCCACCGGTGTCGTTGTCGGAGTAGAGAGAGAGGTCGAGGGAGGGAGTTTGAGGGTTCAACAGAGTCGTGAGGGCAAGGAGAAGGTGCTGAGCCGGTTGGTTTGGCTGGAGGAGGTCCCGTTGCTCCGGCGTGCGAGAGCCGAGCTCGCCGCCGCCAGCCGCGGAGTCAGGGACTTGTCGATTGGAATTCGACTAAACCTGAGGGCCTAGGTGCAAAGTCTATGACTCAGTTGAATAGTGCTCAACAGTGTCAAGGGCTTAGTTGTAGTTTGGTTAAAGCCGGAGGTTTTTTCTGCAAAATCGGCTGTGCAACGCGGGCAGGCCCGAGTTGGGCCGATTTGCGCACGAGTTGGGCCGAGATGGGCGGTTTCGACCCAACAGGGTTGTTTTTATTTAAGTATATTAATCTATTTTCGTTTATGTGAATGCAAATGCTGATTTTGTTAATTTTGTATGAATTAATCTGTTGATCCAAAAATCATGGAAAATTTTGTTCATGATCTCTGAGATGGTAGTTTTTATGAAAAATATAAAGTATGCATGTTTCTGTATACTGGTCTGCAGTAAAAATTGTGCCTTTTAATTCTTGAATAAGTGTTCAATGATTTTATTAAAATTGAGTTTAACTCCAAAAATGCTGAAATTTATTTTGTGCACTGTTTGGGACATAACCCATCTGTGTAAAAAGTTTGAACTAGTTTGAGCATAGCTTGCTTCATAACTTAATTTCATGCTAATTAAATTGCTTTCTGTTTGAATAAGTAATGTTGTAAAACCTGAAAACCTAAGTTTCTTTATGGTAGATTTGAAGGTTAAGTTAGGTGAATTATCTTGATCTGCTGAGTGAATTATCATGATCTGTTGCTTGATGCAGGCAAGCGTCACTCATGTAAACCATGTATGTTTATGCAAGTTGGTTTTGTTGGCTTGCAACTTTACCGTGAGGGAAAGTTATTACAAGTCAAGTGTTTATAACTTAGTAATTTTCCATCTTTACCATGGTCATGACATGAGCATCTCATCAAGCATGCACTCTTTTATCGTGTAGTTTCCGAAGGGGTCGATTGTCCGGACGAGGTTGGTCCAGGGAGTTCGGAGTGTCTTGTTGATCCGGAATATCAGGAGTTCCCGACTTTTTCGGTCAACGAAGGCAAGCCCCGGTTCATTTAACCATTTTCTTGGATTTACAATTACACTTACTTTCGATAACCTAATGCATTAGATGTTTATCGAATAAATGCTTTAGACCTGTTGATGCATGATCAACCTTGTTATCGATATATCATTCCTTGATACCTGCTGTAACACCTCTGGTGTTTAACTGTAATTAACCTGACATGTCATCATCATTAGTCATTAATCATTCTTGTCTTGCATTTATGTTTGCTTAGTACTTGTGTAGCAATCTCTTTTCAAAAACCCTAAAAGCCCAAATCTTCCTATAAGGGCAAAAATGGTAATTTCACACCTCTGTGCCTAGCTTTGTGTAATTCTTGTTCAGTTGGATGTCTTGAAGTTTTGTTGTGTTGGCCAAAGTTCAAAAACCAAAATCAGATTTTAAATCCCTTTGCAAAACCCTGATTTCCAAACCCTGGATTTTATCCCTCTTTTTGTAATTCAAAAATTATTAAAAATTTAAGGTTGGTCTAAAAAGCAAAGTTGTAGATCTGGCCAAGAGAAACAACTTTGGTATTTACAGATTTTCAAGTTTCTGTACAAAGTTTGAAGTAAATCCAAATTCATTCAAATTCCAGTTTTTGTCCCCTTTTCAGTTTTAAAAATTTATTCAAAAACTATTGAGTTTCAGAAAAAGTGTATATTAGCAAAGTTATAGGTTTTGATAAAAGGAACAACTTTCATATTTACAGATTTCCAACTTTCAGTGTAAAATCAAAAGTAATTTTGAATTAATTCAAATCCTAAAAGTGTCCCCTTTTCTGATTTCGTTTTTAATTCAAAAACTATTTGGATTTTGAAAATATTCTTTTTGACAAAGTTGTAGATCTCTTTTCTGAACAACTTTGGTGTTTTGAGTTTTTGCTGCTCAGTTCAAGTTTTGGAAGTAATTTGCGAAATACAGAGACAGCCCAAGTCAAACCCTAGGGCATAGCCCTGTTCATCTTCCTCACCGTAGAGGGGGGGGGGCCCGGCCATGGCCGCGCGCCGGCGCTGCGCACGCCGCACGCCTGGCAGCCGCACGCCCGCCCCCGACTTGTCGCCTGCACCCGCGCCATCATCATGCCGCCCCGCACGCCGCCAGTTTGACCTCCGCCCCGTCCCCCACTGCTCCCAGTACGACGCCGCCGCGCGGCCGTCGCCGGCGAACCTTCGCCCAGGCCCTGCGCGCACGCCGTCCTTGCCGCCGGCTCGCAATCGAGTGCGCACGCCTCGTCCGAGCTCATCCACACCACCCCTTGCTCTCTCTCTACCGCCCCCTGGCCGCGGCTATAAAAGGCCCGCCGGAGCCGGAGCTCCGCACCCACCTCCGCCACCGTGGCCAGCCCACTCCAGACCCTCCGCCGCTCAACCACGTAGCCCAAAAGCTCCGCCTTGAGCTCGTGAAGCTTTCCCACCCCTCAATTCACCTCCCCCGTCTCAATCGCCCGCCGCGTAACCTCATCTTCCCAAACTCCGACGGAAACCCGGTGAACTCGGGTTCGTCAAATACTCCCTCTCCGGCCACGATCATCTTCCCCTGACCCCTGTGTCAGCTTCCTCGGCTCCGCGCGACTCTAACCAGGCCCTTGCGGTCTCGTGTGTTGCGCAGGATCGCCGACTCGCCAGAGTGCCACCGCGGTCGTCTCCTTCCTCGAGCACGCGTCGAGCCTCAGCCTCGAGCCTCACCCTCG
The DNA here is from genome assembly GCA_009763385.1 of Coix lacryma-jobi var. lacryma-jobi. Taxonomy (NCBI): domain Eukaryota; kingdom Viridiplantae; phylum Streptophyta; class Magnoliopsida; order Poales; family Poaceae; genus Coix; species Coix lacryma-jobi. Next base: position 124,933,092 of record CM019826.1, on the reverse strand, counting down.
AGCACGCGTCGAGCCTCAGCCTCGAGCCTCACCCTCGAGCACGTGTCGAGCCTCAGCCTCGAGCCTCACCCTCGAGCACGTCCCCGAGCCACACCCTCGAGCCCTGCCTCCGACCCGTGGTAAGCACCCGAAGCCTCCGGTCTCTGCTTCCACTCCGTCTCGCCGCCCGAGCCTCCCAGTCAGGCCTCGGACGGACGCTTGCTTTTCCGTCTCGCCCGAGCCTTCCGTCTCGCCCGAGTCCGCTTCGCCCGAGCCAAGCCTCGGCGAGCGCATGCTCTCCGCTTCGCCCGAGCCTCCGAGCCAGGCCTCGGACGAAGCAGTCGCTTTCCGTCCCGCCCGAGCCCCGTGCGATTCGCCCGAGCCCCGCGCGATTCGCCCGAGCCCCGCGCGATTCGCCGAGCCCTTCATAGAAGGAGCACAGTGCTCTTTTTTTTTTTTTCTGAAAGAGTGAATAGTGTTCTATTTTCTTTTTTTTTTGTTTGAATTAATCTGTTGTTCCTTAAATCCTGATAAAGGTATGCTATGTCCATGCACTGTGTAGTATTTTATAAAAATATGAAACCTGACTTTTCTGCAAGAATTTAAAAATGTAAAATCCCTCTTTTAATTAATAAATGGATGGTTTTGAATTTTTAGAAAATTATTTATAACTCCAAAAATCATGAGACTAATTTTTGTGAGCTTCCTATGCCATGTTTAGTCTCTGGTGAAATTTTGAAGTCTTTTAAAACAAGTTGATTGTTGAGCATTTATCTTTAATTGTTAAATAGTGCCTTTTGTTAATTAATGTCTGGAATTATTTGAGCACCTTAATGACCTCCAAAAATTATGAAATTTGTTTTGCCATCTATCTACACACCATATGAACTTATGTGATTAATTTGGTAATTTTTGGAACAACTTCATAAAATGACCTTTTTAAATATTAAGGAAAATAGAGAAAGTGATTAGGGTTCATGTTGTATGTCCTGTTTTGCATTGCTCATGCTAGCATACTCATGTGCATGCATCATTGCATTCGTATAGTCACCGAAGAAGGAGTCAAGATCGAGGGAGCCGCCGACGAACCTGTCCCCGAGGCTACCCCGAGTTCCGACAACTGCTCCGCCGCCTTCGAGCCTGCCCTCTTTGCTCTTCAAGGCAAGCCCCGGTGCATTTAACCCTTTCCTTGAATTTATAAAATGATTTCCTTAAATGCTTTTGAGTTAAATTATTGCATTAGGTTTATAGGAGTTGTGTGCTATCCTAATTGATGCACTATCCACCTTGACCACTGATACACTCGATACCTTGCTTTTCAAAAGTATTTGAAAAATGCTTAGCATGCTTATTGAATTAGACTTTGCAATAAAATGCCAATTTTAAAAGTGTGATCACTTAAGGAATGTTTATGGGAATTTGGTCTTACTCCCCGTCTGTTGGCTAGGTATCTGATCCGTACCTAGTCAATAGCGAGGAGAGGTTGTCCGAGCGTACGGTGCCGTCATGTGTAGTCCGGGACTCAACAGTTGACACCGACCGGGACAGGGTTTAAAAACTGACAGGACTATTACGCTTGGGTGAGATATGACCAAGGTATAGTTCTGGCTGGAAAATTAGGGACCATCCGTATGGGGGCCTGCTGGTCAAGACTTGTAACTATTCACATACTTCGGAAAGCTCTGGCTCCGAGGAATCCTTTATTGGACCGACAACCGCGCACTGGGAGTGGAGAGATGGCGGAAGTAGCATGTACCCACGTGGTCGTCGTACCTGAAAAGGAGTGGTGTACTGTACTTCCGGGTGGCGTAGGACCGGGCCCAATCTTGGAGGAATCGTGGTAGACGAGTTGGCATATGCAAGCTTGGGTGCTACATATGCAGTGTGGATAGGGATCCTCAGCTGAGTATTATTTATCCGGATTAACGTTGCTCCTCGGTTATGGAGACTTGGTCCACTGACTGTCAACGGAGAGTGGTTCTCAACTAGGAATGTTTTGAAATGTAAAATGAATCATGAACGATGAAGAATTGAGGAATACTGAATCTTTCAAAAGAATAAAATAAGGTTTACAAAATGCTTTTCTGCAAAATACTTGGTCTTGCTTAAGCCTTACCTTGACTACCCTAAGCCTCTCATTTCCGAGTCTTCTCCCTTTTTCTTTTAGTCGGGTAAGTCTTGTTGAGTACCCCAGTACTCAGGGTTTGTTACCCATGCTGCAGGTATGACAGAGTCCCCGATGTGTCTTGCACCCTGCTGCGTGACCATCGTCCAGGAAGAGTCGATGAGGCCGAAGAATAGTTGTACACCCTCGGCTGGGTGATTATAAGTATCTTTGCTGTTCTCCACTATGTTGCCTATGTCTATCTCTATTATCAGAACTTGGTTGTAAAAACTGCACCTTAATTTCTATTTGGAACCCTGTTTTGTAAAACTAATGTTATTTAAGTCTTCCGCTCATTATTCCGATGTTATTTGTAAAAGTATGCAATGCTGTAACCGAATTGTGAGATGATCCTGCGGACATTGGGCACTGATGTAGCCCGGTGGCGAACAGGTCTTAATCACATGGAACATGGTTTCGGCTGTCAGAGGTTGACAGGGACACGTGGGCCATGGGATTAGGGTCGTTCCGTCACAGAGTGGTATCGGAGCATCTCACTTTAACGTTGCAGTGTTCGTTTTTGCGAAAACTTCAAAAGACCTTTTGAGTCCAAACAAACTAAACTTGACTATTTTGAGTCCAAATTGCTTCTCTCATCTTGTCTCTCATATGGCAACACTAGCTAGTGGAACAACATGTTTTAAGCCCTATGTACTTATTTATTTATTGCATTGCTTTGTTCCGTAGGAACGATTCAAGCATCATGTCATAATCACTTAAGTTAACTTCCTCTCTAAGTTCGTTGGGTAGTATGCCTTTACCTGTTCTTGCTAGCCTTTCTCATCCATCTTCTCTTATCCAGACATGGCTCGCATCAAGCTGACTGCCCGCAAGTCGACTGGACCGCATGGTGTGCCACGCCACCAGCTGGCACCACGCGCTGGGGAGAGACTGGAGAATCTTCCAACGGTCGTCGCTTTCCCCGCCGCACCCGCAAGAATCTGAAGGAGGAATCAAGGATCTGAAGGCTGAGCTGAAGAACTTGGAGCATGACTTCTACCACTCACGCCTGGAGTTTTATGAGGCACGAGCTTCCCTGGAGCAGGCCAATCGGAATACGGTTCGTGCTATCGAGCAACGCAATGATGCTTGGACCCGCGAGGACGTTACCAGAGCCCAGCTCCACGGACTGCAGCAGTACACAACTCAGATTGAACAGTTCAATGATATGCTTCATGAGGAAGTGCATCAGCTGTATGATCAACTCCACCCCTTGGTACCCCTGGTTATGGAAGACCCTGAGGACGGAGTTGTGGAGGAACCAGAAGTGGAACAAGGGCCAGGCGAGAACGAAGAAGTTGAACCTGTCGAAGATGTCTACGCTGAAGACGAGGACGAGGAGGAGGAGCCTGAGCTCATCCTCGAAGAAGACGACGACGAAGACATGATCATCATCAACGACGACTAGACTCGTAGTGTCTGTACCATCTCTGCTTACCTAAAACCTTAGTCTAGGTTTGGGGCGTTAGTCTGTCTGTTGCCAAGTCTGGCATGTATCTTTCTTTTCGCATCTTTTCCCTTTATCGGTCTGTATCAACTGTCAGTCACCTTATCAATCATCAGTCTTTATCAGAAGAAGCTATCAGTCTGTTGTTTTCAGAACCCTATCTATGAATGCTAAGTTCCAAGTTGCTTAACAGATGCCTGTGAACACTCGCACTGGAGCTGGAGGTTCTGACGATGCCAACATCCCAAACCCTCCACCTGTCCCAGCTACCCTAGCAGTTGCCATTGCAGCCCTGGCCGCCGCTGCCAACCTAATGGCTCAAACCAAGGACAGCAGAACTTTCACACGTGGTCGCCACAACATCAACCAAGAGACCACCTATGTGGAATTCACCGAAACTCGTCCACCGGTCTTCACTAAGGCCGATGAACCCCTCGAAGCTGATGATTGGCTCCGCACCATGGAGCAGAAGTTTGGTCTTATCAACTGCACGAAATCCAGAAGCCCCGTTTCGCTTCACAGCAGCTTCGTGGTCCGGCAAGTGCTTGGTACGCCAACCTGTTGGCTGCCCTGCCAGAAGGTCATCGGTTGACCTGGGAAGAGTTCCGCACTGCTTTCCGTGCTCATCACATTCCTTCCGGATTAATGAAAATGAAGCTTGATCAGTTCCTGGCTCTTCAACAGAAAGACTCCACAGTCATGCAGTATGTGGTCAATTCAATCATCTCAGCCAGTATGCCTCAGAGTATGTCAACACAGATGAGAAGAAGAGGGATTGTTTCCTCAGAGGACTGCACCCAAAGATCCGCAGGAGCTTGTCCAATAACCTGACTGGGTCTTATCACGATGTTGTTGACCGGGCTGTTGCTTTTGAAGAAAGCAATCGCCAGTACCAGGAAGAGAAGAAGAAGAAGAAGCAGGGTCAAGCAGCTTCTCTGGCAGTCACAAACGCCAGAGAATCATCATATCACCCCAGCCACCACCACAATCGTCTACCTTACCCCAACCAGCAAGTGGTCGTCGTACCGCGGCCACCACCCATAATGCCAACCAGCAGAGTGCCACACAGCCGAACGCCCAGGTGTTCGTATCACCACTCCACAAACAGCCTACAACCATCCCTGCTACAACTGTGGCCAGCTTGGTCACTGGTCTCGTGAATGCCCAAAGCCCAAGAGGTATGCCCAGAATGCTCAGAAGAATCCTGGAGGATCTCAGCAGCAGCAGCACCGTGCACAGCAGCAGCATGCTCAGAAGGCAAGATTGTCAAGAAGCACGGGCAAGTCTACTACTACACCGCTGTCAGCGATATACCAGAAGGGGAGCCCGTCATGATCGGTAGGTTTCCTTTGCCAATCACCCTGCAGTTGTGTTGTTTGATTCTGGTGCATCGCATTCCTTCATCAGTCGTACTTTTGTCATCAAGCATGAAATATCAATTGAGGATTTAAAAGAAAGTTTCTGCATATTTTCGCCTGGAGGGCGTATAAGTACTAAGAAGTGGTTCGCAGTATACCAGTAAGGTTTGGGGAACATGTATTTCCCACCACCATGATAGTGCTTCATGATCAGGAGATAGATGTCATCCTAGGCATGAATTGGATGTGTCAGTATAAGCCATGATCGACATCCTGAATAGAGTTGTGAGAGTGGATTCTTAACAGTACCGCCAAACTCCTTCTCCAACTTCCAATGCCTCAAAAACCAGCAGCCACTCAAGTAAATACCGCCTATGTTCTGGAAACCCGGGACATCCCCGTGGTTTGTGAATTCCCTGATGTTTTTCCTGAGGATTTGCCTGGTCTGCCTCCTGACCGTGACTTGAGTTTGCCATAGAGCTAAAGCCCGGGACTGCCCTATATACCGCAGAGCTTATCGAATGCCTCCCAGAGAGTTGGCAGAACTAAAAATCCAATTACAAGATTTGTTGGACAAGGGTTTCATTCGCCCAAGCTCGTCTCCTTGGGGCTGTCCTGCAATCTTTGTAAAGAAGAAAGACAAGACTCTCAGAATGTGCATTGATTATCGCCCACTCAATGAGGTCACCATCAAAAATAAATATCCCTTGCCTCGTATTGATCTTCTCTTTGACCAGTTAGCTGGAGCCAAAGTATTCTCCAAGATCGATCTCAGATCTGGCTACCACCAAATAAAGATTCGTCCTGAAGATATTCCTAAAACAGCTTTCACCACCAGATACGGCCTATATCAGTACTTGGTCATGTCCTTCGGTTTGACCAATGCCCTGCTCATTTCATGTACCTCATGAACTCTGTGTTCATGCCAGAGCTTGATAAATTCGTGGTCGTGTTCATTGACGACATCCTTGTCTACTCAAAAACCCCTGAAGATCATGTCGAACATCTTCGTATCGTTCTATCCCGTCTCAGAGAGCATCAGCTGTATGCCAAGTTCAGTAAATGTGAGTTCTGGTTAGATCAGATACAGTTTCTAGGTCATGTCCTTTCCGCTGAAGGTGTGTCAGTTGACCCTGGTAAAGTGGCAGACATTTTGGATTGGAAGCCACCTACCATGTTCATCAAGTCCGCAGTTTTATGGGAATGGCAGGATATTATCGTCGATTCATTCCGGATTTCTCAAGAATCGCCAAGCCTATCACTGAGTTAGTAAAGAATTCGTGAAGTTTGTCTGGTCACCAGCCTGTGAGCAAGCCTTTCAAACTTTGAAGAAACTGTTGACCACATCACCAGTGTTAGCCCAGCCGAACATCGAGAAGCCCTTTGATGTCTACTGTGATGCATCTGGTACTGGCTTGGGCTGTGTTTTGATGCAAGAAGGTCGAGTGATCGCATATGCCTCCCGACAGCTTAAGCGACATGAAGAGAATTACCCAACTCATGATCTCGAGTTAGCAGCAGTAGTGCATGCCTTGAAGATCTGGCGTCATTATTTGTTGGGCAGTACCTGTAATGTGTACACTGATCACAAAAGCCTGAAGTATATCTTCACTCAAGAGGAACTGAATATGAGGCAGACAAGATGGCTTGAGTTAATTAAGGACTATGATCTTGAAGTGCATTACCATCCGGGTAAGGCGAATGTGGTTGCCGATGCGCTCAGTCGCAAGTCTTATTGCAACTGTCTGATGATGAAACCCTATGATTCTTCTTTGTGTTATGAGCTGGAAAAGTTGAATATTGAAATGATTCCACAAGGAACTCTGAATAATATCAGAATAGAAACCCCTATCAGAGAGCAGATCATCGCTGCACAGAAAGATAACCCTGGAATCAAGCACATCATCGAAAAGGTCCAATCCGAAAGGCTGATTGTTTCAGGATCGATGATGCAGGAGTAGTATGGTTTAAGAATCGGTTAGTAGTTCCTAAAGTGCCTGAGTTAAGAAAGTCAATCCTTGATGAAGCACACTTGACTAGATTCTCCATCCACCCCGCAGCAACAAAATGTACCAGGATTTGAGCAGCAATTCTGGTGGACAAAGATGAAGATTGAGATCGCCCGTATGTCGCTCAGTGCGATACTGCCAGAAAGTCAAAGCCGTGCACATGAAGCCCGGAGGAGAATTGCAACCTTTACCTATACCTTGCTTGGAAATGGGACGATATCAGTATGGACTTTATCAACGGTCTACCCAAGACATCAAGAGGTTTTGATTCCATATGGGTGATCGTGGATCGCCTCACTAAGCAAGCTCACTTCCTGCCAGTGAAGACCAGTTACACCGTCCCCACTTATGCCACTTTGTACAAGAACCACATAGTGAAACTCCATGGCATACCAAGAGCATTATCTCTGATCGTGGTACCCAGTTTGTCGCAAAGTTTGGAAAGCGTTCCATACCTCACTTGGAACCAAGCTCTTGCATAGTACGGCATATCATCCGCAAACAGATGGACAAACTGAGCGAGTCAACCAAGTGTTAGAGGATATGTTGAGAGCATGTGTGCTCACCTTCGCAGATACTTGGGATGACTGTTTGCCCTTGGCAGAGTTCTCATATAATAACAGTTACAAGAGAGCATCAAAATGGCACCCTTTGAAGCACTGTACGGCCGCCGTTGTCGTACACCTCTCAATTGGTCTGAACCCGGAAAGGAATTCTTTGGAGTCGACCTAGTAAAAGATATGGAAGAGAAATCAAGCATATACAAGAGAACATGAAGATTGCCAGTCTCGACAGAAAAGTTATGCTGACAGAGACGTCGACCTCTGCAGTTCGAGATCGGGGATTATGTGTACCTAAAGGTCTCACCCACCAAAGGAGTCACTCGTTTTGGAGTCAAAGGAAAGTTAGCACCCCGCTACATTGGTCCCTTTGAGATTCTGGATCGTGTGTGGCAAGGTCGCTTACAAGCTAAGTTTGCCCGAGCATCTTTCAAGCAGTTCATAATGTGTTTCAGTCTCCCACTCAAGAAGTGTCTCCGAGTACCTGAACATGTGGTTGAAGTTGAAGGTGTTGAGCTAGACCAGATCTGTCATACACTGAGTATCCAGTTCGCGTGTTGGATCACAAGGATCGTGTTACCCGAAGAACCCACCACAAGATGGTACAAGATCCCAGTGGAACCAGCACTCTGAAAAGAAGCCACCTGGGAATTGTCCGAAGACTTCTTAGCAAAGAACTATCCCGACTTTCTCGAATCTCTGTAGATGTAAGGTTTTGCCTTTCCTTCTTAAGACGGAATCTCGGGGTGAGATTTCTTTTAGGGGGGAAGGCTGTAACACCTCTGGTGTTTAACTGTAATTAACCTGACATGTCATCATTATTAGTCATTAATCATTCTTGTCTTGCATTTATGTTTGCTTAGTACTTGTGTAGCAATCTCTTTTCAAAAACCCTAAAAGCCCAATCTTCCTATAAGGGGCAAAATGGTAATTTCACCTCTGTGCCTAGCTTTGTGTAATTCTTGTTCAGTTGGATGTCTTGAAGTTTTGTTGTGTTGGCCAAAGTTCAAAAACCAAAATCAGATTTCAAATCCCTTTGCAAAACCCTGATTTCCAAACCCTGGATTTTATCCCCCTTTTTGTAATTCAAAAATTATTAAAAATTGAGGTTGGTCCAAAAAGCAAAGTTGTAGATCGAGCCAAGAGAAACAACTTTGGTATTTACAGATTTTCAAGTTTCTGTACAAAGTTTGAAGTAAATCCAAATTCATTCAAATTCCAGTTTTTGTCCCCTTTTCAGTTTTAAAATTTATTCAAAAACTATTGAGTTTCAGAAAAAGTGTATATAGCAAAGTTATAGGTTTTGATAAAAGGAACAACTTTCATATTTACAGATTTCCAACTTTCAGTGTAAAATCAAAAGTAATTTTGAATTTATTCAAATCTAAAAGTGTCCCTTTTCTGATTTCGTTTTTAATTCAAAAACTATTTGGATTTTGAAAATATCTTTTTGCCAAAGTTGTAGATCTCTTTTTTCTGAACAACTTTGGTGTTTTGAGTTTTTGCTGCTCAGTTCAAGTTTTGGATGTAATTTGCGAAATACAGAGAACAGCCCAAAGTCAAACCCTAGGGCATAGCCTGTTCAATTCCTCACCGTAGAGGGGGGGCCGGCCATGGCCGCGCGCCGGCGCTGCGCACGCCGCACGCCTGGCAGCCGCACGCCGCCCCCGACTTGTCGCCTGCACCCGCGCCATCATGCCGCCCCCGCACGCGCGCCAGTTGACCTCGCCCCGTCCCCCCTGCTCCAGCACGACGCCGCCGCGTGGCCGTCGCCGGCGAAACTTCGCCCAGGCCCTGCGCGCACGCCGTCCTTGCCGCCGGCTCGCAATCGAGTGCGCACGCCTCGTCCGAGCTCATCCACACCACCCCTTGCTCTCTACCGCCCCCTGGCCGCGGCTATAAAAGGCCCGCCGGAGCCGGAGCTCCGCACCCACCTCCGCCACCGTGGCCAGCCCACTCCAGACCCTCCGCCGCTCAACCACGTAGCCCAAAAGCTCCGCCTTGAGCTCGTAAAGCTTTCCCACCCCTCAATTTCACCTCCCCCGTCTCCAATCGCCCGGCGTAACCTCATCTTCCCAAACTCCGACGGAAACCCGGTGAACTCGGGTTCGTCAAATACTCCCTCTCCGGCCACGATCATCTTCCCCTGACCCTGTGTCAGCTTCCTCGGCGCCGCGCGACTCTAACCAGGCCCTTGCGGTCTCGTGTGTTGCGCAGGATCGCCGACTCGCCGGAGTGCGCCGCGGTCGTCTCTTCCTCGAGCACGCGTCGAGCCTCAGCCTCGAGCCTCACCCTCGCACGCGTCGAGCCTCAGCCTCGAGCCTCACCCTCGAGCACGTGTCGAGTCAGCCTCGAGCCTCACACCTCGAGCACGTCCCCGAGCCACACCCCGAGCCCTGCCTCCGACCCGTGGTAAGCACCCGAAGCCTCCGTCTCTGCTTCCACTCCGTCTCGCCCCGCCTCCCAGTCAGGCCTCGACGGACGCTTGCTTTCCGTCTCGCCCGAGCCTTCCGTCTCGCCCGAGTCCGCTTCGCCCGAGCCAAGCCTCGGCGAGCGCATGCTCTCGCTTCGCCCGAGCCTCCGAGCCAGGCCTCGGACGAAGCAGTCGCTTTCCGTCCCGCCCGAGCCCCGTGCGATTCGCCCGAGCCCCCGCGATTCGCCCGAGCCCCGCGCGATTCGCCGAGCCCTTCATAGAGGAGCACAGTGCTCTTTTTCTTTTTCTGAAAGATGTGAATAGTTGTCTGTTTTCTTTTTTTGTTTGAATTAATCTGTTGTTCCTTAAATCCTGATAAAGGTATGCTATGCTCCATGCACTGTGTAGTATTTTATAAAAATATGAAACCTGACTTTTCTGCAAGAATTTAAAATGTAAAATCCCTCTTTAATTAATAAATGGATGATTTTGAATTTTAGAAAATTATTTATAACTCCAAAAATCATGAGACTAATTTTTGTGAGCTTCCTATGCCATGTTTAGTCTCTGGTGAAATTTTGAAGTCTTTTAAAACAAGTTGATTGTTGAGCATTTATCTTTAATTTTAAATAGTGCTTTTGTTAATTAATGTCTGGAATTATTTGAGCACTTTAATGACCTCCAAAAATTATGAAATTTGTTTTGCCATCTATCTACACCATAATGAACTTATGTGATTAATTTGGTAATTTTTGGAAACTTCATAAAATGACCTTTTTAAATAATTAAGGAAAATAGAAAAGTGATTAGGGTTCATGTTGTATGTCCTGTTTTGCATTGCTCATGCTAGCATACTCATGTGCATGCATCATTGCATTCGTATAGTCACCGAAGAAGGAGTCAAGATCGAGGGAGCCGCCGACGAACCTGTCCCCGAGGCTACCCGAGTTCCGACAACTGCTCCGCCGCCTTCGAGCCTGCCCTCTTTGCTCTTCAAGGCAAGCCCCGGTGCATTTAACCCTTTCCTTGAATTTATAAAATGATTTCCTTAAATGCTTTTGAGTTAAATTATTGCATTAGGTTTATAGGAGTTGTGTGCTATCCTAATTGATGCACTATCCACCTTGACACTGATACACTCGATACCTGCTTTTCAAAAGTATTTGAAAAATGCTTAGCAATGCTTATTGAATTAGACTTTGCAATAAAATGCCAATTTAAAAGTGTGATCACTTAAGGAATGTTTATGGGAATTTGGTCTTACTCCCCGTCTGTTGGCTAGGTATCTGATCCGTACCTAGTCAATAGCGAGGAGAGGTTGTCCGAGCGTACGGTGCCGTCATGTTGTAGTCCGGGACTCAACAGTTGACACCGACCGGGACAGGGTTGAAAAAACTGACAGGACTATTACGCTGGGTGAGATATGACCAAGGTATAGTTCTGGCTGGAAAATTAGGGACCATCCGTATGGGGGCCTGCTGGTCAAGACTTGTAACTATTCACATACTTCGGAAAGCTCTGGCTCCGAGAATCCTTTATTGGACCGACAACCGCGCACTGGGAGTGGAGAGATGACGGAAGTAGCATGTACCCACGTGGTCGTCGTACCTGGAAAGGAGTGGTGTACTGTACTTCCGGGTGGCGTAGGACCGGGCCCAATCTTGGAGGATCGTGGTAGACGAGTTGGCATATGCAAGCTTGGGTGCTACATATGCAGTGTGGATAGGGATCCTCAGCTGAGTATTATTTATCCGGATTAACGTTGCTCCTCGGTTATGGAGACTTGGTCCACTGACTGTCAACGGAGAGTGGTTCTCAACTAGGAATGTTTTGAAATGTAAAATGAATCATGAACGATGAAGAATTGAGGAATACTGAATCTTTCAAAGAAATAAATAAGGTTTACAAAAATGCTTTTCTGCAAAATACTTGGTCTTGCTTAAGCCTTACCTTGACTACCCTAAGCCTCTCATTCCTGAGTCTTCTCCCTTTTTCTTTAGTCGGGTAAGTCTTGTTGAGTACCCCAGTACTCAGGGTTTGTTACCCATGCTGCAGGTATATGACAGAGTCCCCGATGTGTCTTGCACCCTGCTGCGTGACCATCGTCCAGGAAGAGGCCGATGAGGCCGAAGAATAGTTGTACACCCTCGGCTGGGTGATTATAAGTATCTTTGCTGTTCTCCACTATGTTGCCTATGTCTATCTCTATTATCAGAACTTGGTTTGTAATAACTGCACCTTAATTTCTATTTGAACCCTGTTTTGTAAAACTAATGTTATTTCGTCTTCCGCTCATTATTCCGATGTTATTTGTAAAAGTATGCAATGCTGTAACCGAATTGTGAGATGATCCTGCGGACATTGGGCACTGATGTAGCCCGGTGGCGAACAGGTCTTAATCACGTGGAACATGGGTTCGGCTGTCAGAGGTTGACAGGGACACGTGGGCCATGGGATTAGGGTCGTTCCGTCACACCTGCTTTATGCAAATGAGAGAAATGCTTAGCCTTGCATTATGAAGCATTTGATAAATGTTTTCGATACTTATCATTTTGGAATGATAATGAGAAAGAATGATGGTTAAGATCAGACGGGCACATGCATCGAACCTTGGGTTGGTGTAGGGTGACCCGGATGTGTCGGATTAGGGTTAACCATTGTTGGCCTGCTAGATTGAGAAACTGTGAAGTACCGATCATATGCTACGGTAAGCCCTACTTTGGTGGTTCTTAAATGAGAACGACTACTCGCGCATGGGAGTGGAGAGATGGGGGAGTACTAGCTACCCTCGTGGGTTAAAGTCCTGGATTTGAGGGTTACAGTACTCTCGGGTGGCGCGGACCGGTCTTTGGAGGATCCAAGGTGGGGGGTTGATATATGTGTGATCAAGGGTCTACATATGTCGTATGACCATGGAAAACTCCAGATCTGGGTTAATCGGTTCAAATCGTCGTGCTCCTCGGTTTAGGAGACTCAATCTTCGACCCGCATCGTAGAATAAAATGGAACTTGTTTAAGAAAGAATGATAATGATATTTCACTAGTGTTCACTCTCAGTTCTTACCATGTACTTAAATAGTTAATTAAAATTTGGATCTAGGATTGCTTTAGTAAGCTTTTATGCAAATGAAAAGTACTGTTGAGCCTACCCAAACAACCAACTACCTGTTCCGTCTCCTTTCTTGTCGGGTAAGCCTTGTTAAGTACCTTTGTACTCAGGGTTGTTAACCCCTGTTGCAGGTGACGTCCACGAGCAGCCTTGCTTTGAGGCTTGTTGCGTGACCATCATTGAGGAGGACGTGTCCGGGGAGGAGTAATGCAACCCTTAGGCGGGGTTGTTTGTGTGAAATACAGTTATATTAATGTTGCTTCCGCTACCTAGGGTGAAGTTTGAAACTCTGGTTTGTAATAACGACGCGAGTTTGAACAACTGGTTTGTAAAACTTATGGTGTAATACTTCCATACTTTTATCTCTGATATATATTATTTGTGAAATGTTGTAATACTGCAATGACTCTTGCAATGATCCTAGAAGTGTAAGGAAACGTGGATGAGTCGGGTTACCCGATGACACGTGATGGGTCTTTTGGATTGTTGGGCACCGTGTATGACTGTCTGAGGTCTGTAGGACAAGGACGGGTACACGTGGGCCTTAATAATTCAAGAGGTTCCGTCACAACCGTATCTGAAGGTAAGCCTATAACCAAGCAACACGCCTAATTATATTCTAACTATCTCTACCCTGCCCTAGAATAGAGACACCCTTGCAGACGTCGAGCAAATACTTGACTTAATAAGATAAACACTAACTAACTAAGCAACCTATTGGCAAAGATCAAACACTAAGCACACCAGAGATTAACTACTGTGGCTAAGTGAATTGAAATGTAGGATAGCTAGGTACTCAAGCAACAATCAAGTATACTACTCAATACTGGCAAGTAGAATAAAGTAATACTTGAAAATGAACTAGAATATAGTAAAGTGCTTGAGTTACAAGAGCAAAACCTGAACTGGAGATGAGGAAGACTCTTCCCAATTCCAGGACCGATTACTCGCACGCTTCTACTCTTGAGCTAGCCTTGAGCAGTGCTTCCGCGAGGGCAATGAGCAAAGATGCCTTGCTCTACTAGCTACCTACTTGCCTAAGCTTGGCTAAATCCTAGCTATTAGCTCTAGCTTTAGCCTTGCTTTCCTCTTGTTCTTCCTTCATTTCCTGCTTGAAATGAAGTGAAGTGACACCTCCAGGGGGGTATATATAGCCAAGTGAGTGAGGGGGTACTTATAGGGTGCAGCCAACCGACTAGGGCAACCCTAGTTGTGGGCGCCAGCCCTAGGTGGCGGCCGCCACCCCCTAGCCTTGGATGCACCGTCATTGATCCTACGGTCTCCAGGGATCCTCCAAGGCAGTTCCAAGGTCGGTTGCATGTCCAAATAACCGTCACATGGGCAATTAGGTCATGATCCATGTGACATCTCTTCTTAGCCCTCCGATGCCACTGACCTAGTGACCAAGGGCTAAGATTGGGCCCTGGGGTGGTCACACGGATCATTGACGTGGCAGGGGAGAGTTTGGGCCAATCCTTGGTGGTGGGCGCCACCTAGGGGTGGCGGTTGACACCCACTAGGGCCCAAATGGGCCCTGGTGAGTGGGCTCAGCCCCTGGTGGATCCATTCTCCAAATTTGGTCCAAATCCTGCATTCAAATAAAAATCTATGGACATGTGGAATTTGGTTAGATTGAAACCTATTTGACTACTTTTCATGCCTTTTTGTTGAATTTTTGGGTAAAATGTTGATGGTAAAACAAGGGTTTAAGGACCATCAACACCCCCTCAAGGCTTCGCTCGGATCTGGAGCCCCCGGTCCGAGACCGGGGCGTGCGTTGCCCCGAGCGGCTTCCCGAGGTCTTCTCGAGGCATCGGCTCTCGCTCGAGGGAGACCCCGTTTTTCCATCGTGGCTACGGTTGAGGTCGGCGACGAACCACGTTGGCCTCGAGTCGAGGCCGAGGCCAGCACACCGGACGGCTGTCGAGATGATGAGCCGCCCTGTTTCTTCTCCTTCGGGCGCCCCAGGATATCCTCCTGCGCAGGGGAACGTCAGCTGGCGGACTGAGGCCCAATATACGACTCAGACGTGCGTCCATCCCCTCGTTGTCGTCATCATCATCATCACCATCATCCTCCTCGGTCGAGGTCTCTTCCGTGGACGACTCTCTCCCGGGCGACCTATTACGCCTTCAACTCGCCCGACGCTGTTCGCGCTCTTGGCGTGAGAGGTTCTTCTTTTTCTCCTTCGCTTTCTTCGTGTCTTTTCTCTCTTTCTCTTTTTGAGCAGAAACGCGTCTCACCAGTCGGACGACAGCGTCCTCCCTCACTGGGGGCATCGAGGTCCAATAGTCGATTGTCCCCTGCGAAAAATATGTGGGGTAAGGGCAAAACCGAAGGAAGGGAAGAAAAGAGGATGAAACCCGAGTGGTACGACTTGAGGCACTCACCAAGTCGAGGCATCCCTCGTCCGGCAGCATGGGAATAGGATTGACGCTCTCCGGCTCGAAGGGTCCGGAGACTGCGCCTCTCACCCTCACTGCAACCTCCACCTCGTGCAATGCCTCCTCGGACATGCAGCTCCTTTTAAGGCGCTCCGGCTGGGCCCGAGGCCCCATCTTGTCTAATCGCACGAGACGGGCCATGAGAGGAAGCACCCTCCATCGCTGGAAGGCCCAAACGATGATTGCCGCCGTCAGCCCCGCTTCACGAAGCTTCCTCATCGCATCCACGAGCGGCACCGGCCACGACTGACGCTCCGCCACAACGCCGTACGCCCAGTGAGTCGGGCGCTTCGAGAAGAGACGCCCGGTGTACTCCGGGAAATACCCCTTGTCATTCCGCAAGTAGAACCACTGAGAGTCCCACTAGGCATGATTGCTCATCAAATTGGTGGGGATATACTCATGCGACACGTCCGACTTGTTGACCTTCAAGGCGAAGTTGAGGCAGCCGGCGCGGACGACCCTCCTCACACCTTTACCCCCGGGGGCATTGAAATGCCACCCGCTGAAGAGATGGAGCCACAGCTCCCAGTGCGGCTCCATCCCCAAGTATCCTTCACAGACCTCCACAAAGATGGCGGCCTGGGAGGTCGCGTTGGGGGAATGATTGTGAAGCTCGATGCAGTAATGATGGAGGAGCACCCGCATGAACCGGCTTGGGGGCGACCCAAGCCCCAGTTGGTGGAACTTCAGGAAGCTCACAACGTAGCCCTTCGGTAGCCTTGGCTCTCGATCTGACTGCGGCGGCGCCATCCACTCCGGCTTTTCCCGAGAAGTGATGGGGCGGAGAAGCCCCGCATCGACCAACTCCTGCAGCCTTGCGGATACATGGGTGTATGTCAGATCTTGAGATGATGAGTGATTGTCAACTGGTATGATGCGCATGTTCTTTGGCTAGTGTTGTGCAGGTGTCGAGCACAGAGACGGTGATTGAATGCAAGGTGAAGGTCAAGTAGAGACGTGTCGTGCCGATGGACTCGGAGCGGTGAAGGGCGGACGTGAGGCTTGAACTGACGAACCGGTGGCCCGAGGATCAGTCGTGGTGGCTGATAGCCTGGGACAAGGACAAGTGAAGACTTGCGGTTGGACGGGGTGCACGGGCGCTGCATCCCTCTACGGCGTCGTTTTGGTGGTTGAGCCACAGAAAAACCACCGAGTGGACAGTTTCCAGGTTTGGGCCTCAAAACCTGTGTGCGGTCGGTTTTCGAGTTTGGGCCACAAAACTCGGGCTGAGGACGGTTTCCAGTTTTTGGCCTCAAAACCTGGGCGCTGGCAGGTTTCTGAGTTTGGGCCACAAAACTCAGCCGATGGCGATAGGTTTTCTGGTTTCAGCCTCAAAACCGGGGGATGGCACAAGTTTCCCGGTTTCGGCCTCAAAACTGGGGGATGACCTAGGTTTCCTGGTTTCGGCCTCAAAACTAGGGGGAGGTCCGTGAAAAGAACGAGCGGCACGAGGCGGCACGTGGCAGCATCCGGTGAGGTCACGTCGAGGCAAATCTACCTGATGTGCGGGCGTGGCCGTCGGATCAACATCAACTCTGAGTTGGTCAGGAATACCCTTAGGGTTAGCCTGCTCGCTCATTAGCAGTAGGGTTAGAAGGGGAATAATTGTATTAGGCTATATTAGGAGAGGCAACCCCTCCCTCCAAACTATCTGAGCCATTGCTATTCTCATTCTAGGGTTTCCTGCTGTCCCAGTCCCTACTGTAGCTACTGAGATCCACAGAGACGGTGAATCATACCTCTGTGTATTTGGATTTTGCGGAAACGGGACCGGATTCCCGTTGTCTCCTCGTGCGGATGAATTTCGGTTGGCAATCGTTATTGTGATTCACGTTTTGAACTTGTTCTTCGCGTTCTTCTTTTCTTCACGATTTTCCTGTCACTCGATCTCCCTCCTCGCTGCGTCTTTTTCGAATCCACTTGAATCAACTTGTTTTTTGATGTGAGGAGAACATTTCCACCGAAGGAATTTATCTCTACCCTCACGAACAAGTAGATTGGGTCGATTCAAGTTTCGTGGGAACTTTTTTGTTCCTACACCTTCCCTTTCGATTTCCCGGACTTTGATTTGATTTGAGCGGATGATTTCTTAGGGATAGTCTCCCAACTACCTCGTGATCATCTTCTCCAATTTTGGGATCAAGGGAATTTGATTTGGATCAGTTTTGGGAAGATTTGGTGAGAAGGCGACTGAAATCGCCCTCACTATGTGTTCCCGGACAGTCCGCCGGTTGAATCGCGGACAGTCCGGGCGTCGGGCTCCGGTCAGGTCAGTGGCTGTGTGGCTCGGCCGTTTTGCTTTTGGTTGAACGGCGGACAGTCTGCCGTAGTCGGTCGCCCGCCGCGCCGGCCCGTGCACGCGCGCGCGCTCGCCGCGCACGACGCGCCGGTCGCCCTGACCGCGGCCGCGCCGTACGCCGGCCAAGCCGCTGCGTGGCCGCCTTTCTCTGCGCCAAATCCCCCTCGCCCACTCCTCGCCCGATCCTTCTCCACCCGATCACGCCACAATCCCGCGCGACCACTCCCCGCTCGCCTCGCTTGCCGCGCCCACGCCATCGCCTGCCAAGCCGCTGTAACACCTCTGGTGTTAAGCTAGCATGACATCATTTCTCATCATGCATAATCATCTCATGATCATGAAGCATTCATATGTTATTCTTTTTCTCACATAAAATGCCATTTCATGTGTTTGCTTGCTTATAAGTTTGCTTTGATGAAGTGTTGCTTGTCTTGCTTTGGAGTGGTTAAGTCTTTCTAACCATCTAACTTTGTTGAGGAGTCAAAATGAAGGCATGGTTATGCTGGACATTTTGCCTAATCAAGTAGTTAAACCCTAGTCAACCCTATAGAGCCTTTAAAGTCCTTTTGTTTGACTAACAAAGACCTCCTTGTTAGAAGCTTTGCATGGCTATGGGCCCTTAAGCAAAAGTGTGTAGAATTTAGTATAGAACAAAAGTTGTTTAAGAACCAACTCATGAAAATGAGTTTAGCATGGTGTTTTAGGGTCCACAAGGCAGAATTGGAAGGGTTTTAGACTTGGAAATTTTCCTAAGTCCTAAAGCTGGTTTCAGTTCGGCCAGGCTATGTTTAGCACCTTCTCAAGCCTAATCCAAGCCGAACCAATGATCAATCCTATAACCAAAGTTGCAGTCGGTGTATAGCTCTAACCAATGGTGCAGTTGGTTTAGCGTTTGATGGTATGGTTAGTGAGTTAATCGTGTTTGAAGTTCGGCCGTCAGTCGGCCAGGGCGTTAACTGAATCGCCCGATTCAGTTTGAATCGCCGGCGTCGTGGCCGACCGCGCGCAGGGGAAGAACGCCGCGTGGCGTTCGATTCCCGGCCAAAGCCAGCCAGCGCGCGCGGCGTGGCGAGCCTTAAGCGCCCGTGCACGCTCTCCTCCGCCAGAGCGCTCTCTCCCTCTCTCTGCCTCGCTCCAAGCTCTCGCCGGCGACCGCGCGGGCGAAAAGGGGAAGTCCGCCGTCCGCCGTCGTTTCGCCGTGCGTTCGCCAAGCAAACCGCACCGCTAGCCTCGCCTTGGTCTCCCGCATCGTTTGCGCTAGTCAGTGCTCTTCGGCAAGCCCTAGGTGAGCCTCGGGACGAGCTTCCGCCATGGCCGCCGAGTTCGGTCCGCCGTGGTCGGCTCCCTTCTCGTGGGTTCCAAGATGTTTTAGCTAGCGTTCGTGAGTCAGTAAGCGTCCAGGAAGAAGGTAGTGAAGTCGGTTTAACCGATTAGGGTTTGGTTGCCTCGGTCCGCCATCGCCGTCGTTCGCCATTGTTGCCGGAGAAGGGCATGGCGTGGTCCCGAGCTTTCGGAGTGAAATCCGTAGCGTCCGAGCCTTGCGCTAGATCCGTGGGAGTTCGGAGAGTAGGAATCGCGTTTTGGTTAGCCTCGGCATGGCCGGAGTTGCCCGGCGTGGAACCCGCGCCGCCGTGGCCGCCGGGCCGGCCGGCGTCGTGCTCGATCCATCGTGTCGCTAGGGTCGAGAGGGGTACCGTTCGTCGCGGAAGGATGAGAGGAGTCCGTCGGTGGAGTTAGTTTCGCCGGAGGAGCCGCCGTCGGCGAGCTCCGGCGAGGTCAACTCCTCCTCTGTTTCTCTGTGTGTGACAGGTGGGGTCGTGTTGACCACGGGCCCCGGCTGTCAGCCGCTTGGGCGCAGTTGTGTCGGGTGCATGTAGCAGTTAGGGTTTAGTGTTTTTGAATATATGTTTTTCAGAAATGTTGTTAATGCTTGTTTAAATCATAACTTGTGTTCTGTTAATCCAATAAATGTGAAACCAATTTTGTTAAGTTTGTTTTGATGAGATCTGTACATGAAAAATATAATATATGCTCTGTTATGATAGTTTTTATATGCAGTAATAATTAATTTGTGTTTAGGCTGATATCTTGTTTAATGCATAGTAAATCATGTTTTGCTCAGAAAAATATGGGATTTGTTTTGATGAACTGTGTAGGTTATGTAGAGTCACAGAAAAATATAACTACTGTTGGGTTGTGAAATAATTTGAAGTTAACCTTTAAATTGATTAAATGTTGTTTTCTTGTATAATTTGTAGTAATTAAATATATGGAATTTGAGTCTCATAATTTTTATAGACTGCTCTTATACTAAAAGTTCTAAACAAAAATATGAAATTTGTTGTTTGACACTTTTGAAGATAGGGTGTAGTTCAAAGTATCTTTTCACCCTGATAATTGTCTTTTTCATACAGAATTATGTAGATATGCAATTGTCCTGAAATTTGTACAGTATGCTTTACTTTCTGTTAGGAACCTACAGTAATTTTTGTAGATTTTTCTGAAGCTGTTATCTATAAGGTGCAGTTATAAGCTTGTTTTAGTGGAATAATTAGTTTATTTAAATTAAGCTTTGGTGTCTTTTATGGAGGGGGCCAGCAAGGGTAAAATAGTCTTTTCGGTGCATTCTTAGTAGCTGTACTTTGTGTGTTAGCATAGCTACTCTTTCGATAGAGTGTTACACTCTACCGGAGAGGAAATATGCACCTATTCGGTCAATTCAATTGCAATGCATTTTCTATGCCCATGTATCATCCATTCATTCGCGCATATGCATCATAACAGGTTCGGTAGAAGAGACAGTGATAGCAGAGGAAAACGAGGAGCAGCCCCAGGAGCAGGAACCAGGAGCTGTCGGGGAGGAGTTTGAAGAGGAACTTCCGGAGTGCCCGAATCACCAACCGAGCACCTTCGACAAAGGCAAGCCCCGGAGCATATCTAACTACCTACAGTTTATGATTAACTTAATCTGCTTATGTTTGTTGCATTAAGTATAGGAGTTGTTTGATACCGTTGATGCATCACTATTCATACCTTGTTATCTTGAAATATTATCCTTGATACCTATATAGAATCAGGTCCGAGTTATGCTTAGAATTGCTTAGACCGTAGAAGTCGGGCAACCTTCATGTTACCCGCGAGCAATAGGTGGTTACTTGACCGATTAACCGGATATTTCCATTAAGTGGGATAACTGAGTGTTGTGGAAAATGGAGATCGGCAGATTCCTGTAGCGTATACTACAGTATTTCTAGCCGTGTTTTATGGGAATCAGTATCTTGTGAGATAGACTTCTTGTCATGTTGAACGCATGTTCCACATTTAGCTGGAAGGATAACTCGTTCCGACCGCGAAGCCGCTCATTGTTCCAGGCCGGCTCTCAGGTCCTACGCATCAGCCGAAGCCACGGTGGAGAGTTAGTGGGACGCGGGGGCGCGAATAGTAAGACCCGGTGATGGTGGTTAAGTCCAACTCCTTGGCAGTCGGGCTTGCCTCCGGTGTGATGGTGGCGGTTGAAACCGCGACTCCTGGAACAATGTTGTGGTCATCTGTAGCTCACCGACGGGTGGGTGTGGTTTGTGTGGGAAATAAATCACCAGCTGGTTAGGAATCGATTATAATCGCCATCGCTCCTGGATAGTGAGCACTTGACTCGAACGCTGATCGACCTTGCTACTGAAAAATGTGGAACACGAGACAACTATCACAATACTTTTGGAAATGGTCACTCGGTCTGTTTGTTACATTTTTGGTGATTGTTGGATCACTACCATGTTTGTATAGTGCAGTTTGCTAATCTAGTAAATAGGATAATTACTATTTAAATTGACAGCTAAAGGGCAGGAGAACTACTTAATTAACAAATGGCTTTTATGCAAAAATGTGGTCTATTACCAGCCTCCACTATATACTAGCCTTGCATACTTCTTGGTGTCACTTTATTTCTGGTTTAAGTCGGGTAAGTCTAGCTGAGTACCTTCTCGTACTCAGGGTTCTACCCTTGTTGTTGCAATGGCCAGGTCTTCCATGGTTATTGCATCAACTGTCTCTTTCCAGCTGGGGAGATATCTAGGTCAAGGGCAATGACCTCTTCCGTTCGTCCCTTTTGCTATGTTAAGGATGACTACTATGGCACTGTAATGAACTATGTGTGAGTGTGTGTGTGATTTCAAGACTATGTTTAAGCTAAGCTTCCGCTACTTAAGTATGAACATGAGTTGTAATAACTAGTTGCTACTCTGAACTATTTATGTAATCTCTGTCGTGTGACTGTCGATGTTGAATATTACGATCCTATGTTGTTGATGTTGGAAAGTTTGAAATCCTTCGTGATTTCACGGACTACCGGGTTTTATAGGGCTCAAGTACACAATTTCAAGCACAAATTTACTGCCTAGGCAGCGAATTTCGTACTTGTGCTCTTATAAATTGGTCGGTTCTGTTACAGCCGCCTCGCCCGCCGCGCCGTCGTGGCCCCGCCACGACCGCCGTCCGATCGAACCCACGAGCAAAACCATCCCGCTCCCGCTCACTCCCTCACTCACCCACACCCACACTTGCGCCTGCTCTCTCCCTCTCCTCTCCCATGAACGAGCCGAGCACTCCACTGTTCGCCACCGTTCGACACCACCACTCGCCACCGCCGTTCTAGCCTCACCAGAGCCTCTTGGCTCAATCCCTCGCGCACACCACCTCGCCGTCATCTCGAACAACCGGTGCTCGCGCTAGCACCACCTCCTGAGCCTCACCGACGCCAAAACCTGAGGAGCTCCGCCACGGTTGCCATTGACGCCGCCTAGAGCTCGAAGCCGTTCTTCCCTGGCCAAAGCTCCGCCACCTCCCTCCTTGCCGACAAAGCTTTCCTCAGGCCAAGGCACGGTGAGAACACACCTCCGTGAGGTCTCTACTGCCCTCTGGTCCCCCATCTTCTCCGACCGAGTGCCATGGGCGCCGCTGTGACCTCCGCTCGAGGCCAAGCTCCACCGGAGCTTCCCGAGCCAAACCAAGCCCTCTAGTAGCCTCCCTAGGGTTTACTGGTTCTCCCTCTTCTGTCAATTTTACCGGCGACCGCTGGAGACGGCGTAGCCAAGCACCCCCGCCACCACTGTCCGCCACGGCTCGCCGCCGGCGAGCTACGACCACCCTCTGGCCCAACCATCACCCTCAACTGAACCGCCTAGTCAAGGGGAACATGCCAAGCCCAACCCCACCGCCGGCGACCTCGCCGTTAGCGAGTAAGCCGCGGTCAACCCCTTCCCCTGCTTTGCTCTCACTGGCAGGTGGGACTGTTGACCATGCCGACCCTATGCGTCAGCCACCCTGCGGTCCATGGACCGAGTCCACGAAGCCCAGCTAGGATTTGAAAATGTTTTTCTTTTCCTTTTTGTTTTCCAGAAACGCTTGTTTATTTTGTGTAGCACGTTGTAATAATCCAAATGAGGTGTTTTCAGTTTTGATAGCTTCTTCATGAGGAGATCTATCATGGAAAAATATGAAAGTATTTTTGGTAGAAGTTTATTATGTTTTTTATTTAATCCAGTTTATGTGATTTTGTTTAAATAAATGTGGTTATGTGTTTTCTGGTTGAATTAGTTCATGGCAAAAATAGTGTAGGTTTCTTGTCAAGTTATGCATCTGTGAAAAATTTATGAGGCACTTTTTCTGTAGAAAAAGTATCTGTTTAGGTTTAATTTCCTTTTTAGCTATTTTCTTAAATAATTGTTAATGTGATTTCTATGTGAAAATAAAATATGGGAAAATTTGTGTAGTCTCTATATGCTATGTTTAAGCTGAGAAAAATGCTAAGAATAGGTTGTTGTATAGAAAAATAGGAGTTGTTGTACAAATGAGCTTTTCTATGTTTTTCTTAGAAAATTCATGTAGAAAAGAATATAATGTTTCTATTCTTGGAACTTTATTGATAAATATTAAATGTGGAATATAGTTTGGAAAAATATGAAAATGAGGAAGTCACCCTTTTCCAGTAAGGTTGTAGTTCAAAGGGTTTATTTTGGAGTAAATTTGTTTATTTTGTGTAGGTTTATGTGTTTATGCTTTGACAGTAATTTTTCTGCAGTAGAGTGGTTGTAAGTGGATAAAGCTAGCAAAAATATAGAATCTGTTGTTTGACACTTTTCATAAGAAAAGCTAGTTCAAAGTACCTTTTGAGCAGTTGATTTCATCTTTTCGGATCTGCTGTTCTGTAATTTATTTCTTGCTGAATTTTATGCAGTGAAGTCCAGTTAGTGTTATTTACCTTCTAGAGTTTTTGTGGATTTTTCTGAGTTCAGAAAAATGCACTTGCAGTTCAAACCTAGATTTCTTTGAATTAATAAATAGGAAATAGTTGAAATAATGGTTTTGTTTTATGAGGTAAATAAGTGTTTTCCTCAATGTCAAAAGTGGTTCAACAAGTTGGTTTTGTTGGTTTGCAAGAAATGTTTTCCTATTCATACCCCCTCCTGTTGCACCTTGCATTATTTAATTTTGTATCGCATCGCAATAGGATCGACAGTCCCGGAGCCCGACCAGGAGCCGGAAGCAAACGACGAGCATGAGATCCCGAAGCTGACCAGGACCGAGGAGGCCGACCCCGCGCCGGAAACTAACTTGCCCGAGTGCCCCTCCCACGAGGCCTCGGTCTTCTCCCAAGGCAAGCCCCGGAGCATCCTAAGTCTCCCAGTTTTTATAATTAAATTACATGAGTAATTTATTTTGTGATGCATTAGGTATAGGAGTTGATTGAATCCCAATTGCTGCATTACCATTCCTTGATTATTGTTTACACCTGCCTTGTTGTCCGGTTACTTATTCATAAGTAGAACTGCTTAGCCTGCTTAATAAAGTAGTATAGAAAGGATGTTCCCGTAACACCCCTGATGGGTAATTACCGGATCACGGTTGGCTATATTTGCTATCGTGCAAAAAAGAACCTGACTAGTAATGAAATACGGTCAACTGGAAGGCAAGGCACAAGTTTGGAAACTTGGGGCAGTTCGTCCATTGGATCGTGTAGGTTTGTATCGATGTTGGCCCTCGTTCATTTTTGAACGCGCCCTTTTACTTAGGGATATGTCGGTGCTGTAATCATCGACCCCAAAGCCGGTTAGACGCTGTTCGGGCCGGTCTCAACCCGTGTCGCACCCTCTAGTATGGAAACACGATCTGCCTCGGAATGGCCATCGTATAGTTCTAATTGGGTGGTCCGTGCTTGAGCCGCGACGATTACCACCACGAACAAGCATCGAGCGTTTACCCAATGCATGGACCCGACGGGGAAAGTGTGGGTTGGTATTAAAGATCTTTCACCAGCTGGTTTGGAATTCGATTCGAGTCGCCGTCTCCCCTGGTTAGTGGGAAACTATGGCGAGCTTCACCACGATACAACTCCATGTGATGTTTAAGGTTCAACTAAAATGTGATTTAAGTCAACTAGATATGGTTATTTTACTGATTGATTAGACTCAAGTGTATGTAATAGTTCAGGTGCAAATCTAGATTAAGAGATAGGTCTAAAAGTTAACTGCTCATGATATCATTAAATATTTCTTCTCTCAATTTGAGCTTTTCGCAACTAAAGATCCCGCTCCACCAAAAAGCCTCGCATACCCTTTGGTGTCATTATTTTCAGTTGGACAGGTAAGTCTAGCTTAGTACATTCCCGTAATCAGGGTTTATCCTGTTTGTTGCAGATGGCCAGGTGTACTACAGCTATTGTAAGCACTGCCTCTACCCCGTGGAGGGTGATGAGGAGTAGGCCCAGGACAGGGTCATCTAGAAGCTTCTCCTTTGCTTTTGCTGGGCTAAGACTGTTGGTGGCACATTATCTGAAAAAGGAGGAGTGAGTTGTCAAAAACATTGTTTATTCGGACCACATGTGTGGTGGTCGTGTTTCAAACTTATTTTAGATTCCGCAAAATTTGAAACTCAGTATTGTAATAACTCTTTTACTTCCGCACTCTGATGTTTAAATTCGCTTTCATTTATCGATGATGAATCCTTACGAATGTGGTACTTGAACAATGCGATCCTGTATGTTGTATGATGTTTGAAATCCTTCGAGATTTCTAGACTACTGGGGTTATATGGTTTCAAGTATGAGTCGATGTCAGACGAATTTGGCTAAGACGGTACTTGAGCTCTTATAATCAGGACGGTTCCATGGCAGCTGGTATCGGAACATGGTTCAAGTTATTGCATCCGAAAGGAGCTATTTTCGAACGAAAATGGGTATTTCAAAACTATTTTCAAAACTATTTTAAATTATTAAGTGTGCCTAGTCTTGTCCTTAAGCCCTACATTAGGATTCAGGTGGCTTAATTGCTAACAGGGTTTAGGGTTTTTGCTAATGCTGGATCTTTATTTGCTGGTCCATTCTTGAGAGAAAAGAGAATGCGTCGATCGCGAAAACATGCATAAAATGATTTTGTAAGATATGAGAGCTTGAAATGAATCTTCTGCAGGTATTGCTTGGGGCTGAAATGAATCTTCTGCAGTTACACTAACTACGTGATCGAGTAGAACGAGTAGATAACGAATGAGAGATCGTTCTTGCCACCGACTAGAACGTTAGGACTTACAAGTCATTGTTAGTGAGTGAGAACGTAAGTACGATCATGCATCATGTTTACATTCTTGCATTGCATTACCTCCCCTTAATTAAAAGTTGCCCCTTTTCTTATAAAACTTGCCAACTTAATATGCGTCTCATGAGAGTTTGAAACCCTTTAGTTTCTACAGATGGCCCGGACTAAGTTGACTGCTCGCAAGGCCACTGGAGGTAGAGGAGTTCCACATCACTGATTGGCCACGAAGTTGACCAAGAACACGTTTTTGTCTTACTTCGGGTTGCCGACCATCCTTTGGAGGATTCTGCAGGCAGTGGGATACGAGGAAGGACAGGAGCCCAGGTACTCTTGGCAGAAGGAGATCTATGGGCAGGACTCGTTGGTAATGGTGCAGATCAAGGTCCAAGCCTTGCCTGCCAAGCCCCACTGGTCAAGATGGACAGAGATCACCAGAGGCAGTGGTGCCAAAGATGGAGCTAACAGAGCAGCTTATCTAGTGCTGAAGGACATCATCGCCCGCTTTCCCGACGACCTTGCTAGTGCTATGGCAGGAGTGTTCCCTCGTGGATCACTTTTTTCATTGCGCTGGAGGCAGAACTTGGAGTCAGTTCTGATAGGAGGTGCGGAGGAGAGATTTTACTGCGAGACGCCTGCGATGAGCACCACCGGAGCTTTGATGGGTGTGTGTGAGAGTTTGGAGCGCAGCCTGGAGAGCGTGTCCTTTACCCTCACCGCCACCTACCAGAGCAAGAGGAAGCTGCAAGAGGAGTTCGACGCTGAGGTAGCCCGTCTACAGGAGAAGATCCATCAAGTCACTCTCGAGCGTGACGATGCACGTGCCACCGCAGGTGCGGAGACCACCGCCAGGACCGTCGCCGAGCAGATGTACTTGATGACAGCCTTCCAGAGAGACGAGGCCCGCACATCGCTTGACCAGCTTAGAGAGGGTGCCCATCACCTGATACAGCAGGTGCACGACCAGTAGGCCTACATCGACCAGCTCCACGAGGCAGTTCACCAGATGCATCACGCACCACAGGAGGCCGCCGCCCCAGCAGCTGACGAGGCCCCTGCAGATGAGGCCCAAGAGCCCCAGGATGGGGTAGTGCTTGGTCCAGAGCCTTCTTCAGATGACGAGGACCACGCCAACGAGCCGATGATGGACGCCGATGACGAGGAGGATGCTGCATCCACCTCTGGAGACGCTTGAGCGCTAGCTTCTTAGGAGTCGTTTTCTTTTGTATAGCTTGAGCGTGCTCGCTGATGATGTAACCCGAACATGTGTTGGTTTTATGTTAAGTTGTATGATGGCATGTATGGCTTTTGAACAAAGTTCAGACTTCGATCTGGCACCTTTTTATGGAAATCCGTCGTTTGCATATCTTATTTTCAAGCAATTGTTCTGTGATGTTGTATGGAAATGAGTAATTATACTTGGTTGTGTGCTAAATTTTCGAATTATGTACAACACAATATTTATTCATGATCAATGTGACATTACCTAATTGTTGCTCCTTAATGGGACATGCAGATGCCGGCACACACTCGCAGCCAACGTGGACAGGGGTCAGGGCAAGAGGAGAATCTGCCACCACCCCCACCCCCACCCATGACGCCGGAAGCATTTTTCGATCAGTTTCTGGGTAGCCAGAGGAATATGGAGGAGATGCAGAGGCATATGGAGGCCACCCTCCGTAACATCGCCAACAACACCGCGCAGCAGCATCAGCAGCGCTAAGGACTAGAGCCCAACCAGTACAGCTCCTACCGTGACTTCTTGGACACTCGTCCCCCTGTGTTCAAGGAAGTCGCCGAACCTCTTGAAGCAGATGAATGGCTCAACTCCATCACTCAGAAGTTCCGTCTGCTTTGTTTAACTGAAGAACTCAAGGCGGAGTATGCCGCTCACATGTTGGAAGGACCCGCAGGGTTATGGTGGTCCCAGTACCGTGCATCCCTGCCAGCTCATGCACCGGTCACTTGGGATCAGTTCTCTACTGCTATGCGCAACCACTATATCCCCAGTGGTTTGATGGAAATGAAGGTCACAGAGTTCATGAGGCTATCCCAGGGAACCAGATCCATGTTAGAGTATCTCTATAGCTTCAAGAACCTATCTCGCTATGCCCAAGATTTTGTCAACATGGAATCCAAGAAGATTGCCAGTTTCAAGCATGGCATGAGTGCCACCATGCTCTCTAAGATGGGAAACAGTCACCGTACCACCTTCAGTGACTTTGTCAGTGACTGCCTGAATCAAGAGGCCAATGACAACAGGATGGCGACAGAAACTCGTCGCCGTGCAAACGAAGGAGGTTCGTCTCAACAGAGGACCCCTTTCAGAGAACGCACCCCGTATCACCCGCCAGTTGCAGGAGCAAGGTTCCGTCCCCCGCAGAGGAAGATAACTACCAACCGCTCCCATCCAAGTTTCCAGAAGCTCTACACTGCTCCCCTGATGCAGAACAAAGCAAAGGCAGGAGGTTCAGGAGGTCCCAAGACCCCGTATGTGATTGGGCCATGCTACAACTACGGTCAAACCGGACACCTGTCCCGCCAGTGCCACCAGCCAAAGAAGCAGTACAATCAGCCTCGCCCTCGCAACGGCAATGTGCATTACACCACTGTTGAAGAAGTGCCAGAAGGAGAGCCTGTCACCGCTGGTACATTTCTTGTTAATCAATACCCTGCAGTGTATTGTTTGATTCTGGAGCATCGCATTCTTTCATAAGTGAGAATTTTGCTATAAGGAGTAATCTCGGGTTAGTAGAGTTGGACCGGGGATATCAGATAAGTTCAGCAGGAGCTGTCCTCTCCGCCCATAAAATGGCTAATGGAGTGGAAATGACTTTTGGGGATAAACAGGCCATCCTAGATCCCATAGTCATCCCTGGTCTAGGTTTGGATATAATCTTGGGTATGAGTTGGATGAAACTCTGGAGGGTCAATCTCGACATCGCAGAGCGAGTAGTTTCCATGGTTAGTCCCCGGAATGGGTCTTCTTTCTGATTCAAGTTACCTCGAAACCCCCATGAGATAGGAGTGTTGTTCAATATCATGGCAAAGCAGATAGCTGAGATCCCGATAGTGTGTGAGTTTCCAGATGTCTTCCCTGATGAGTTGCCAGGACTACCACCGGATAAGGATGTGGAGTTTGCTATAGAGATAATCCCTGGAACGGCACCTATTTCTCGGAGGCCCTATAGAATGCCGACTAACGAGTTAGCAGAGCTTAAAACTCAGTTGCAAGAGCTTTTGGATAAGGGTTTAATACGTCCTAGTTCATCACCTTGGGGATGTCCCGCCATCTTTGTGAAAAAAGGACAAAACTCTGAGAATGTGTGTGGATTATAGACCTCTAAACGCAGTAACTATAAAGAACAAGTATCCCTTACCTCGAATTGACGTCTTGTTTGATCAATTATCTAAAGCAAAAGTGTTCTCTAAGATTGACTTGCGGTCAGGTTACCATCAGATCAAGAATAGAAGAGAGGATATCCCAAAAAAAGCTTTGTCCACCAGATATGGACTCTATGAGTATCTAGTTATGTCCTTTGGACTGACAAATGCACCAGCACATTTCATGTATCTGATGAATTCGGTTTTTATGCCTGAATTGGATAAGTTTGTTGTGGTCTTTATTGATGACATCTTGGTATACTCTGAAAATGAGAAGGATCATGCTGAGCACTTACGAGTCGTCTTAACCCGACTTCGAGAGCACAAGTTGTATGCAAAGTTTAGCAAGTGTGAGTTTTGGTTAAAGAAAGTACCATTTCTCGGACACGTCCTTTCAGAGGAAGGAATTTCTATGGATCCCACGAAGGTACAGGAAGTTATGGATTGGCAAGCACCCACTAATGTACATGAGGTACGCAGCTTTCTAGGATTGGTCAGATACTACCGTCGGTTCATTCCAGATTTTTCAAGGATCGCAAAGCCTATGACTCGTCTAACTCAGAAGAATAACAAGTTTGAATGGACTCCTGAGTGTGAAGCAGCATTTCGCACTCTGCGAACTTTGTTAACTTCTGCGCCGGTTTTGGCTCAACCAAATTGGAGGACTTATTTTGATGTGTTTTGTGACGCGTCCAAGATTGGACTTGGATGTGTGCTTATGCAGAATGGAAGAGTTATAGCATATGCCTCACACCAGTTGCGACCACATGAAGAGAATTACCTGACTCATGATTTGGAATTGGCAGTTGTAGTTCATGCACTCAAAATATGGAGGCATTACCTTATGGGTAACCTATGTCGCGTGTATACAGATCAAAAAAGTTTGAAATACATCTTCACTCAGCCAGAGTTGAATATGAGACAAAGAAGATGGTTAGAGTAGATTAAAGATTATAACCTAGAAGTGCATTACCACCCTGGAAAAGCGAACGTTGTAGCAGATGCCTTGAGTCGCAAGACTCATTGCAACTCCCTACAACCATTGTTGGAAGATGGGTTCAAACTTATGCACCCCGTTATGCTGAACAATATAACCTTACAGTGTGCTCTAGAAAGTGATATCATCGAAGGACAAAAGATCGATGAAGAGATCTATCAGATTAAGAAAAGGTTGGAAACCAGTAGTTCATTGAACTTCAGAACGGATGAACAAGGGATTTTGTGGTATAATCAAAGGTTGGTTGTTCTCGAGAACACAGAGCTGAAAGAAAGAATTCTGAATGAAGCCCACAGTTCAAAGTTGTCTATCCATCCAGGAAGTAGTAAGATGTACCAGGATTTGAAAACGAGGTATTGGTGGTCAAAGATGAAGAAAGAGGTTGCGGCTTACGTCGCGAAGTGTGATACTTGCTGCAGGATAAAAGCAATACACTTGAAACCCGCCGGATTGTTACAGCCGCTATCAATTCCAGAATGGAAATGGGAAGAGATTAGTATGGATTTCATCACAGGTCTCCCAACCACCCAAAAGGGACATGATTCTATCTGGGTTATCGTGGATCGATTATCCAAAGTAGCTAACTTCATACCAGTCAAGACTACGCATCGACCACATCAGTACGCGGATTTGTACATTCAGAACATCTTAAGGTTACATGGAATTCCCAGAAGGATTGTTTCTGATAGAGGACCCCAGTTCATAGCACGTTTTTGGGAACAGTTGCACAAAGAGCTAGGGACTAAGTTGGTACGAAGTTCCGCCTATCACCCTCAAACTGCCAAACAAACAGAAAGAGTAAATCAAATTTTGGAAGATATCCTCAGAGCTTGTGTTCTATCCTCACGAGAATCATGGGAGAAATGGTTACCCCTCACAGAGTTCTCATATAACAATAGCTATGAAGAAAGTATAAAAATGGCACCATTTGAAGTGTTGTATGGACGAAGATGCAGGACCCCGGTAAATTGGGTTGAATCAGGAGATCGAGGATTTTACGGGTCAGATTATGTGAAGGATGCCGAGGAGATCATGCAAACCGTACAACAACATATCAAGGTAGCACAGTCCCGACAGAAAAGTTATGCGGACACACGAAGAAGACCTTTGGAATTCCAAGTGGGAGATTATGTTTATCTTAAGGTCTCGCCTATGAGGAAGTTCCAACGTTTTGGAATTAAGAAAAAGCTAGCACCCCGATATGTAGGACCATATCAGATCATAGCCAGAAAGGGAGAAGTAGCCTATGAAGTGCAGTTACCCCCGGAGATGAGCGCAGTCTTCCCCGTGTTCCATGTATCACAGCTGAAAAGGTGCCTTTGAGTACTCGAACGAGAAGAGGTTCAAATCCCAGATGTTGCTATCAGATCAGACCTGGAATACTATGAACAACCTCAGGAAATACTAGATACCAAGACTCGAGAAACTCGCAACCGAAAAGTGAAGACTTACAAGATTCTCTGGAGCAATCACGGACCCAATGATGCAACTTGGGAAACAGAGGAGCACTTGCGCGTAAACTACCCCGCTTTTGTTAAGAAGTGGTACGTAACCCAAATCTCGGGACGAGATTTCTTTAAGGGGGGAAGGGCTGTGACACCCTAGTGTCAAGCACTGTATTAGGAACTACTTTTAGCTACTAAAACTCATGAGCAATGCATTGCATCATTTCATGTGCATGAAAGTGCTTTTTGCCTTTTGTTTGTTTATTTGGATTTTGATTTCTATAAGACTTGGTTGTTTAAATGGATTTCTGTCTTGGCAAATAATTTTATAAAGTAGAGAATTTTGGGTATAACACTTTTGATATTGCCACTGTCCGCCACGGCTCACCTCCGGCGAGCTACGGCCACCCTCTGGCCCAACCATCACCCTCAACCGAACCACCTAGTCAAGGGGAACATGTCAAGCCCAACCCCACCGTCGGCGACCTCGCCGTCGGCGAGTAAGCCGCGGTCAACCCCTTTCCCCTGCTCTGCTCTCACTGGCAGGTGGGACCGTTGACCACACCGACCCTACGCGTCAGCCACCCTGCGGTCTATGGACCGAGTCCACGAAGCCCAGCCGGGATTTGAAAATGTTTTTCTTTTCCTTTTTGTTTTCCAGAAACGCTTGTTTATTTTGTGTAGCACGTTGTAGTAATCCAAATGAGGTGTTTTCAGTTTTGATAGCTTGTTCATGAGTAGATCTATCATGGAAAAATATGAAAGTATTTTTGTAGAAGTTTATTATGTTATTTTTATTTAATCCAGTTTATGTGCTTTTGTTTAAATAAAAGTGTTTATGTGTTTTCTGGTTGAATTAGTTCAGGGAAAAATTGTGTAGGTTTCTTGTCAAGTTATGCATCTATGTGAAAAATTTATGAGGCACTATTTCTGTAGAAAAAGTATCTGTTTAGGTTTAATTTCCTTTTTAGCTGTTTTCTTAAAATAATGGTTAATGTGATTTATATGTGAAAATAAAATATGGGAAATTTGTGTAGTCTCTGTATGCTATGTTTAAGCTGAGAAAAATGCTAAGCATAGGTTGTTGTATAGAAAAATAGGAGTTTCTGTACAAATGAGCTTTTCTGTGTTTTTCTTAGAAAATTCATGTAGAAAAGAATATAATGTTTCTGTTCATGGAACTTTCTTGATAAATTTGAAATGTGGAATAGAGTTCGGGAAAAAAATGAAAATGAGGATGTCACCCTTTTCCAGTAGGGTTGTAGTTCAAAGGGTTTATTTTAGAGTAAACTTTTTTATTTTGTGTAGGTTTTTGTGTTTATGCTTTGACAGTAAATTTTCTGCAGTAGAGTGGTTATAAGTGGCTCAAGCTAGGAAAAATATGGAATCTGCTGTTTGACACTTTTCATAAGAAAAGCTAGTTCAAAGTACCTTTTGAGCAGTTGATTTCATCTTTTCGGATCTGCTGTTCTGTAATTTATTTCTTGCTGAATTTTATGCAGTGAAGTCCAGTTAGTGTTATTTACCTTCTGGAATTTTTGTCGATTTTTCTGAGATTAGAAAAATACACTTGCAGATCAAACCTGGATTTCTTTGAATTAATAAATAGGAAATAGTTGAAATAATGGTTTTGTTTTATGAGGTAAATAAGTGTTTTCCTCAATGTCAAAAGTGGTTCAACAAGTTGGTTTTGTTGGTTTGCAAGAAATGTTTTCCTATTCATACCCCCCTCCTGTTGCACCTTGCATTATTTAATTTTGTACCGCATCGCAATAGGATCGACAGTCCCGTAGCCCGACCAGGAGCCGGAAGCAAACGACGAGCATGAGATCCCAGAGCTGACCAGGACCGAGGAGGCCGACCCCGCGCCGGAAACTAACTTGCCCGAGTGCCCCTCCCACGAGGCCTCGGTCTTCTCCCAAGGCAAGCCCCGGAGCATCCTAAGTCTCCCAGTTTTTATAATTAAATTACTTGAGTATTTTATTTTGTGATGCATTAGGTATAGGAGTTGATTGAATCCCAATTGCTGCATTACCATTCCTTGATTATTGTTTTCACCTGCCTTGTTGTTCGGTTACTTATTCATAAGTAGAACTGCTTAGCCTGCTTAATAAAGTAGTATAGAAAGGATGTTCCCGTAACACCCCTGATGGGTAATTACCGGATCACGGTTGGCTATATTTGCTATCGTGGAAAAAAGAACCTGAGTAGTAATGAAATACGGTCAACTGGAAGGCAAGGCACAAGTTTGGAAACTTGGGGCAGTCCGTCCGTTTGATCGTGTAGGTTTGTATCGATGTTGGCCCTCGTTCATTTTTGAACGCGCCCTTTTACTTAGGGATATGTCGGTGCTGTAATCATCGACCCCAAAGCCGGTTAGACGCTGTTCGGGCCGGTCTCAACCCATGTCGCACCCTCTAGTATGGAAACACGATTTGCCTCGGAATGGCCATCGTATAGTTCTAATTGGGTGGTCCATGCTTGAGCCGCGACGTATACCACCACGAACAAGCATCGAGCGGTTACCCAATGCATGGACCCGACGGGGAAAGTGTGGGTTGGTATTAAAGGTCTTTCACCAGCTGGTTTGGAATTCGATTCGAGTCGCCGTCTCCCCTGGTTAGTGGGAAACTATGGCGAGCTTCGCCACGATACAACTCCATGTGATGTTTAAGGTTCAACTAAAATGTGATTTAAGTCAACTGGATATGGTTATTTTATTGATTGATTAGACTCAAGTGTATGTAATAGTTCAGGTGCAAATCTAGATTAAGAGATAGGTCTAAAAGTTAACTGCTCATGATATCATTAAATATTTCTTCTCTCAATTTGTGCTTTTCGCAACTAAAGATCCCCCTCCACCAAAAAGCCTTGCATACCCTTGGTGTTATTATTTTCAGTTGGACGGGTAAGTCTAGCTGAGTACATTCCCATACTCACGGTTTATCCCGTTTGTGGCAGATGGCCAGGTGTACTACGGCTATTGTAAGCACTGCCTCTACCCCGTGGAGGGTGATGAGGAGTAGGCCCAGGGCAGGGTCATTTAGAAGCTTCAACTTGCTTTTGCTGGGCTAAGACTATTGGTGGCACATTATCTGAAAAAGGAGGAGTGAGTTGTCAAAAACATTGTTTATTCGGACCACATGTGTGGTGGTCGTGTTTCAAACTTATTTCAGATTCCGCAAAATTTGAAACTCAGTATTGTAATAACTCTTTTACTTCCGCACTCTGATGTTTAAATTCACTTTCGTTTATCGATGATGAATCCTTACGAATGTGGTACTTGAACAATGCGATCATGTATGTTGTATGATGTTTAAAATCCTTCGAGATTTCCGGACTACCAGGGTTATATGGGTTCAAGTATGAGTCGATGTCAGACGAATTTGGCTAAGACGGTACTTAAGGTCTTATAATCAGGACGGTTCCACGACACGTGTCGTCGTCAGGTACAGCAGCGACCCGATCATACTCCGGTACTCCTTCTGGTCCACAGCTTCTCCATCCTTGTCCGCATCCAGAGCCGTCGTGGTCGACAAGGGTGTTGGAAGAGGCTTGGCCTCACCCATATCGAACTTCTTCAGGATGTCCTTGGTATACTTGCCCTGGTGCACAAACGTCCCCTCTCGGGGTTGCTTAATTTGCAACCCGAGAAAGAATGTCAACTTGCCCATCATGCTCATCTCAAACTCCCTGCTCTTAAGATCTGCAAACTTGGCAACCAAAGCGTGAGAAGAACCACCGAAAATGATATCATCCATGTAAATCTGGACCAAGAGAGTGTCATTGCCTTGCTTGAGGAGAAAGAGCATTTTATCCACACATCCCATTTTAAAACCCTTAGCAAGCAAAAAGTTTTCAACCTATCATACCAGGCTCTAGGGGCTTGTTTCAAACCATATAAAGCTTTGTGAAGTTTAAAAACATGGTTTGGAAACTTGGGATTTTCAAAACCGGGGGGTTGTTTCACATACACCTCTTCTTCTATGTAGCCGTTTAAGAAGGCACTCTTGACATCCATATGAAAAAGTTTAAACCCTTTGGATGCAGCAAAAGCTAAGAGTATCCTAATTGCCTCCAAACGAGCTACAGGAGCAAAAGTCTCCTCATAGTCTATCCCCTCCTTCTGACTATACCCTTGGGCTACAAGTCTGGCCTTGTTTCTCACAATGTGGCCATCCTCTCCTTGTTTGTTTTTGAAAACCCATTTTGTACCAATAGGGTGACACTCAGGAGGAGGTGGAACCAAACCCAAACCCGATTTCTTTCAAAATTTTCTAACTCCTCATGCATGGCATTAACCCAATCTGGATCAAATAAAGCATGTCCAACATCTCGGGGTTCAAAATCAGCAACAAATGCAGAATGAGCAAGTGAGAGATTTGTTGTGACCTTGACCGAGTGACTCGTTCATCGATGCTGCTGATCATCTGTTGAGGTGGGTGTTGGCGCTGAATGTGTCGTGGCGCCTCCCGAGCTGAAGTGACCTCCCCCTCAATAGCAGTTGCTGCTTCCTCGGGTACAAGCGGTACAGCCCGAGGTGGTGGATCACACGGCCCCCATGTAGTAGAGGAAGAAGGGTCGGGGCCGCGTGCAGTCGTGGTCGAAGTCGATCCAGTCGGCACAACAGGTGGAGGAAGTGCTGGATCATCAATCCCTTCAGCACCTTCTTCCTCATCATCAAAAAGAGGTTCGCCAACCTCATCACCTGCACGCTCAAATCTAGAAGAAGGACAAACCATGGTCTTGTCGAAGGTGACATCGGATGTCTCCATGACTCGGTTAGTATCAAGGTTAAGTACACGATATGCACGAGTATGAGTGCCATAACCTAAAAATACACCGTCAGAAGAATGAGACTCAAACTTGTCCAAGTTGCCTTTCTTGAGTATAAAACAATGGCAACCAAAAACTCTAAAATAACTCACTTTGGGTTGCTTCCCAAATCGCAACTCATAAGAAGTCTTTTTCAAGAAAGCTCGGTGAAAAATGCGATTGGAAATATAGCATGCAGTGTTCATCGAGCATCGTCCTGGCCATCTCTACAAGGGTCCGATTTTTCCTCTCTACAACACCATTTTGTGGCAGTGTGTAGGGGGAAGAAAACTGATGCTCCAAACCCAAAGAGTTACAAAACTTCTCAAAATCCGAGTTCTTGAACTCGGTACCATTATCACTTCGAATAGCCCGCATCGAGTTCATAGGGAACTCGTTCTGAAGACGCAAAATCAGATTGCGAGCAAAAGAAAAGTCTCAGTTTTCTCAGCTAAAAAGAAACCCACGAATATCTTGAAAAGTCGTCAACAACAACAAGCACATACCACTTCCTCCCAACCGAGCTCACCCGAGCCGGACCAACAAGGTCCATGTGTAAAAGCTCTCCAGGGCGCTTA
The DNA here is from genome assembly GCA_009763385.1 of Coix lacryma-jobi var. lacryma-jobi. NCBI lineage: Eukaryota > Viridiplantae > Streptophyta > Magnoliopsida > Poales > Poaceae > Coix > Coix lacryma-jobi. The sequence continues at coordinate 124,895,506 of CM019826.1, read as the reverse complement.
GTCATGACCTGAGTCACTGGATGGTGGGGAGCAGCAACCATGTTCCCATGTCTACAAGAATGGCAAACAAGATCCTTCTCCATGGATAACTTGGGCAATCCTCGGATTAGGCCAAGTGAACTAAGTCTTGCAAGCAAGTCGAAGCTCAAGTGACCGAGTCTCCTATGCCACTTCCAAAGATCAGAGGAGGAAGGACCAGCCAAAAGACAATGAGAAATGCCAAAAGACTCCGAGAAATTCGCACGAAAGACTTTCCCAAAGGGCGAAATCAAATATACAAGATTGCCCTGAGGATCCAAAATACGACTGAGATTCGGCTTAAAACGAATCTCGTAGTCATCATCAAAAAGTTGCGAAATAGAAAGAAGGTTAAAATGCAAGTTAGAAACAAGAGCAACATCACGCAACACAAAATGCTCATTAACTCGCAGAGAACCACGAGACAACACCTTACCTTTGCTATTGTCGCCGAAGGTGATAAACTCCTTTATGGCAACAGGACTAAGACTGGAGAACCACTTGGCATTTCCGGTCATATGCCTTGAGCACCCAGAATCCACCAACCAAATGTTCTCCAATCGTTTTACCTACATCAATAAAAAGACATAGGGTGAACAAACGGTCCAACACTGGGATGAGTAAAATGGGAAAAGAATGCCAAGAGACACAATCTTGGCATTCTTTTCTGCCAACTCGGATTGCAAGCCTACACAAGACTTGCACGCAGCCAGCAACCCCGGTCTAGCCTTCAGCTCATCCATCTCTCCAACCAAAGCAACATACTTCCCCCTCAAAGTGAGAAGGTCAGTCATGTGCTTGGAGCACATCTCACACTTGTCCTCCTCAGACACAACAATGGTGGACTTGACAGATTCAAGTTTCTTCACCGTATCCTCCCACTTCTGCCTAAACTCCTTCCGCTCTGTAGCAGCACGCCTAAACAGTTTATCTTGACTTAGAAGGGCGACAGTAAGTTTCTCGACCTCTGAAGAAAGTTCGTCAGGGGTCTGAGATACCTGGGAGGTGTCATCGTCGTCGTCGTCGTTCTGAGGGATCTCCTCCAGTTGATTGTCGACCTCCTTGTCGAGGACCATTGTGCAAAAACCCTCGTTGTCGGCAAAGAAGCAGAGGCCGTTCAGCTTGTCTTCGATCTTCTTCTTCTTCTCGGACTCATCGTCGCTTGAGGAAGCAGAGTCGTCATCCGAGTCATCGACATCGCTGAGCGTGGCGAAGAAAGCACGCTGCTCAGCCTGGGCCATCTCCAAGTACTTCTTCTTGATGTACTCATTGTTGAAGCCGCCCTTCTGCTTGTGCTTCGCGGGGACGTACTTCTCCTTGCGCTTGCCGAGGTCATACTTGTGCCCATGATCACCCTTCCCAAATGCTTGCTTGTTCTTCTTGGGACAGTTGGCGATGAAATGGTCGGGGTCACCGCACTCAAAGCATCCAGAGTGTCCTCCTCCACGGCGACGATTCATGCGGTTGTTGTGAAACCGCGAGAATCGATTGGCGAGCAAAGCCAGCTCGTCATCCCCTATGAACTCCAGCTGCTCCTGTGACAGAAAGAAGAGAAGAAAGTGCAAATCCTCCAGAGGGGTTTGCAGAAGAGCCAGAAAGCAAAGCCATCGACGAGCCAGAAGGATTTTCATAAGAGGCCTTCGCCATGGCATCAATCTCAATGGACTTGAGCTTACTAAAGAGCTCGTCGCATGTGAGGGTCTCATAGTTAGGCAATTCGATGATCGCCTAAACCTTCGAGTCCCACATCGACCGATCGAGAGTATGTAAAAGCTTCAAAGCTCTCTCATGATCGTCGAAAGGCAACAGCTCCTTGTTCGCCCTCATCCTGTTGACAATCACCTGAAAGCGAGCGAATAAACTTTCTATGCTCTCGTCAGGCATGTGTTGAAAGTTCTCATACTCCCGCTTGTGTGACTCGTAGAGACGGGTTTTGACTTGAGTGGTGCCCTCATGAAAACGCATAAGGGTAGCCCAAATCTCCCGAGCCGTAACGAGGTGAGAAACGCGATCAAACTCTGTCATGCTCAAACACGAGAAAAGAGCATTACGGGCTCGACTATTGGCATCGTGCTCATCGATCTGATGCTGAGTCGCACGAGCAGCCAAGACCACGTAATCTGCAGAGTTGCAAATATCCCAAATGGAAGCACCCAAACTCTGAAGATAGGCTGACATGCGTATCTTCCAATACGCATAGTTCATCCCATCAAAGAACGGCGGTTTGCCCACGCCGCGATCCATGTCGCCTTCTGTGGATCTGGAACCGGCTAAGGTGGAAGATCCTTAACCCGCTCTGATACCAATTGAAGGACCAAAAGTGCTACCAGAGGGGGGGTGAATGGGAGCTTCAAATTTCTTTTCAGAAACTTGTCGCCACTGTCCCGAGAATCTACCCCCAAAGCAAAACCTAGAGTTTGCAAGTGTCCACGACCCTAGATGTAGGGTGGATGCTTCCAAGAAGCACAGCGGGACACAACACAACCGTAGAAACCCAACGCAGAAGACGGAAACCAATTCTGACAATGGACGAACAAACCACGGACGAAAACGTGCTCAAGACACAGCATCGGACGCTGGCTTGCGTCCGATGGTCAGGCACCAGACGCGTCCGATGCAAAAAGACCTTGTCTGGAACCTTACTGGACAGGCATCGGACGCTGGCTATAGTGAAACCCTAGCGTCTGATGGTTGATCCCCGGACGCGTCCGATGGCAACGGATGCTCCGATGGTCAGCGTCCGATGCTCCTTAAAAACACTGTCAGATGACACGTGGCACTGGATGCGTCCGATGTGATAAACACAATGTCCGATGCCCCTGACTCAAGCGTCCGATGCCCCCGAAACAGCACTGTTCTTCCGTGGATTCAACCCGATCTCCTTCGAATCAAAAGCTCTAAGGCTTAGACTTGGTATGAGGAGTTCCAAGGAGGTTAGTGAGCTATCCCAAAGAGATCATGGCTCGAACCTAACTCCAAATCGGTGAATCGAAAGAATTTGGGGGAAAAGGAGCAAAACTCTATTCGAAACAAAAATCGACCGATCAACTAGCTCGTGAGGTTAGAGGTGAATTCCTTCGGTGGAAAGAAGTGCCTCACGATCTAGAACAACTCAGTTCAAACGGAATCGAAAGAGACACATCGAGTAGGGAGATTGATCACCGAGAAAATCGTGGAGAAAAGCAACCCGCGAAGAACAACACCAAAACGCGAATCAAAACCACGAATTTGCAACCGTGTGGCTACCACACGCTACAACAGTGAGATTACGGTCTCACTTCCTCAAAATCTCATGAACACAGAGGTATTGTTCTGTGCGGATCTCAGTAGCTACAGCAGGGGATTGGGAGAGCAGGAAAACCGTAGGAGAGAATAGAAAATGACTGAGATAGTTTGGGATGTGGGTGTCTCCCCCTACTTATCCTAATTCTAGTTCCCACTCTACCCCTAACTAATTACAGAGCGAACCAGCTAAACCCTAGGGTTATTCTGGACCAACTCAAAGTAGATGCTGATCCGACGGCCACGCCCGCACAACTGGTAGCGTTGCCTCGACGCAACCTCACCGATTGCCGCCACGTGCCGCCACCGCTCTGCTCGTCCTTTTCACGGACTCCGCCCCCGGTTTTGAGGCCCAAACCAGGAAACCAGCCTTCATGACGAACCCCCGGTTTTGAGACCCAAACCGGGAAACCAGCCATCTATCGCCTGTGTTTTGTGGCCCAAACTCAGAAACCCGCCGCACCCAGGTTTTGAGGCCCAAACCTAGAAACCGTCCATCAGTGGTTTTTCTGTGGCTCAACCACCAAACCGACGTCGTAGAGGGAATGCACCACCCATGCACCCCGTCCACCGACACGTGTCCCCAGGTCCTCGACCCGAGCAACCCCGTGCCCCGCAAGTCTCTGCTCGTCGCTGTCCCAGGCTGTCAGCCACCACAGCTGATCCTCAGGCCACCGGTCCCTCAGTCCAAGCCTCACGTCCGCCCTTCACTGCTCTCGGTCCATCGGCACGACACATCTCTACTTGACCTTCACCTTGCCTTCGATCACTGTATCCGTGCTCAACACCTGCATAACACAAGCCAAAGAACATGCACATTATCCCAGTTGACAATCACTCATCACTTGAGACTCGTCATACACCATTGTATCCGCAGGCACAGGTTTCCCGGTTTCGGCCTCAAAACTAGGGGATGACCCAGGTTTCCTGGTTTTGGCCTCAAAACCGGGGGGGTCCGTGAAAAGGACGAGCGGCGCGAGGCGGCACGTGGCGGCATCCGGTGAGGTCGCGTCGAGGCAAAGCTACCTGATGTGTGGGCGTGGCTGTCGGATGAACATCAACTCTGAGTTGGTCAGGAATACCCTTAGGGTTAGCTTGCTCGCTCATTAGCAGTAGGGGTAGAAGGGGAATAATTGTATTAGGCTATATTAGGAGAGGCAACCCCTCCCTCCAAACTATCTCAGCCATTGTTATTCTCATTATAGGGTTTCCTGCTCTCCCAGTCCCTACTGTAGCTACTGAGATCTGCAGAGACGGTGAATCATACCTCTGTGTATTTGGATTTTGTGGAAACGGGACCGGATTCCCGTTGTCTCCTCGTTGGGACGAATTTCGGCTGGCAATCATGATTGTGATTCACGTTTTGAACTTGTTCTTCACGTTCTTCTTTTCTTCATGATTTTCCCGTCACTCGATCTCCCTCCTCGCTGTGCCTTTTTCGAATCCACTTGAATCAACTTGTTTTTTGATGTGAGGAGAACATTTCCACAGAAGGAATTTATCTCTACCCTCACGAACAAGTAGATCAGTTCGATTCAAGTTTCGTGGCAACTTTTTCGCCCCTACACCTTCCCTTTCGATTTCCCGGAGTTTGAGTTGATTTTGAGCGTATGTTTCTTGGTGATAGTTGTCTCCCAACTACCTCGTGATCATCTTCTCCAATTTTGGGATCAAGGGATTTTGTTTGGATCGGTTTTGGGAAGATTTGGTGAGAAGGCGACCGAAATAGTCCTCACTGTGTGTTCCCGGACAGTCCGCCGGTTGAACCGCGGACAGTCCGGGCGTCGGGCTTGGTCAGGTCAGTGGCTCTGTGGCTCGGCTGTTTTGCTTTTGGTTGAACGGCGGATAGTCCGCCGTAGTCGGTCGCGGACAGTCCGCGAGTCGACAAGTGAACTTCAGCAGCTGTGTTGTTTTGGGGATTTAGCCGGCGGACGGTCCGCCCTTCCCCCGTGGGCAGTCCGGCAGTACCGTGGACTGTCCGGGACCGTACCCACGGACAGTCCAGGAACTCGTTGTGTGTTGGTTTTTAGTGCGTTTGCTCTCCCGGCTTTTCCGCTTGGTTTTCGGACTTCTCATTTGGCCCTAGAATTCATCAAGGAACCTCTCTAGGTATCTTTGCTACTTGTTAGCATCGGTATTTGGAGATTTCCCGATGTAGTTGTCCATCTACGTTCGGAAGTCGATTTTTGGGGTTGAACTTGAGTCGAAGTTTTCGAGTTTTGGTTTGCTCTCGTTTGGTGGTGCCTCGCTGTGATCCTAGGGATCATCCACCCTCTTTCCAAGGGTCGTGGGCATCACGTTTGGGTCCGAAGTTTGGGGGTTGATTTGTTGGGACAAAGACCGAAGTTTTGAAAGAAATTTTTAGGTTCCCATTCACCCCCCTCTGGTCGCCTTGCTTTAAGCATTCTCGGTCCTTCAAGCCTCTCCGCCGTCACCATCGACGGACGCCATTCATCGGCAGGCACCACAGTCGCCATCGCGGCAGCGCGGATCTGAGCGGCGGACGGACGGCCGGAAAGGTTCCCGATCTCTCTCTCTTTCCTTCTCTCCTTCGTAGGTGAAGCGAGCGCTCAAGCTCTCAATAGTGGCAACAAGAAGGTGGAAAGCAGAGAAGGGGAATAGTTCCCCTCACCCCTCGTGTTTATAGGGACCAACGCGCAACACGCAGACTCAGCGGCACGAGGAAAAAAGTAACGCCACCCGCATTAAATGTGCTCACCTAACCCCCCCTTCGAAGCACGCAACAGGTACACGCGCCGTCCCCTCCTCTATCTTCCGTTGTGCGGGCCCGCCACGACTGATGGTTCGCAACAGTCTTCTCCTAAAAAGACGCGCCCAACGAACGAAAGGAGTCATTTCCGCAAAGAATCCTTCCACAGGAAGTAAAACGGGCCATGACCCATACGAAAATCTCGAAGTAGCGCAGGCTGACCCGCGAAGGGTTCGAACAGCCGACCTCGAGTACCCGAGTCAGGGATGCTGAAGGGGAGCTCTCTCGAAGCCTAGCTCAAGAACGGACTCTCGAGACCCCGGACGCGTATCCAAGGCAAGACAAATGGGTTGCGATGGAATCTCCACGTTGAGAGGCATCGAGCCGCCAGCTCCTATCGAACGGAGCTGGTATCCGGGCATCCGCATGTCTCGCTTCAATGAGACCGCCTACGGGCCACAGTCGACCCCTATCGAATGGGGTACGAGCTCTCACATGGATCCCCCCGTTACCAGCTCACCGAGGATGTCGAAACTCTGCCCTATCAAGGGTAGTACGGCGCTTCTCACCTCACACCCGATCGAAAGGGTTTTTGGGAAGGACGCCAGAGCTAGCAACGCCCTAAGCCACTCGAGGCTCGGGGGCTCGACTACGCCTGGCACCCCTCGACGAAAGAGGGTCGAAATAACCCAGAGGATCGACGGCTCGAGGCCCACCGCGGCTGAGAGCCTTCACCTCGACTCGAGTTGATTCAATCTTGCAGGAATATCGACCATATTCAACCTCACGCGCGACAAGCAACACAAAGTCAACAAAGCCCTCAAAGGAGTCTCACTACTCCCTAGAGGCCTTAGGGGCTACCCCCGCGAGGAACACTCGCGCGTCCCCCGCAGAGCAGTTTTGGAATACCCTACGACCACGTGACCCCCAGCTCGAGCGCCAACGCTCAAACCGGGGCTCGGGGGCTACTATCGATGGTATGAAAAAGGGGTACCCCAAAACCCGCACCTCAAAAAACCCCAAACGTGGCAAAGCCTACAAGTGCCCCTCAAATCTCAGCGCGTAAACCGGCCCAAGTACCGATCTGCACTAGGCCGGCCCACAACTATACCTCTACGACGCAGCATACCCTCGAGGAATCCCTCCTCGAGACCGCGCCAACGCCCCCTTCAAAGTACAGCAATGGAAACTTCCCCAAGCGAACGGGGAAGGCCTCGACCACCTCGCCATATATCACCATACGAAGGGGTCGAGCCTCGTCCACCAAGACTTCCTGGCAAAGGAAGCAAGCCTCGACTACCCCGTACCTACCACTTGTACGATCCCAGAAACATTAAAAGCATTCTACCCACTCCGGTCAGACCCACGTGGCTACAACAAGTACCACAGTGGATCGTACCCCAGTTAAACCAAACTATAACCGCCCATAACCGGGAGACAAGCACGTCGTGCAGAGTTGTCACATCATACCGCGCGCTGTACCTCGAGGGCATCCCTCGAGGCGTGTTCGTCACCCCATCCGCACAGGCCTCGACCTTGCCCTCGAGCGCGGCTCTACCAAGACCGATCAGCACTCCAACAACTCCCGATGCGATGTCTCCACGCACGCCGGCGCATGGGCTACATCCTTCACCACCATCATCAAGCACGTCGCCACAGGACAAAGTACGCCGCTACAGCGGCACCGACATGACCGACATCATCATCACCAACATCATCGCTGACATCATCGCCTACAACAGCCCTATAACTATGTAACCTCGTGCTTCCTCTTCGCCTATAAAAGGGGACGTCGGGACTTAGGCTAGGGCAGGTTCCCCCAAGCCCTCAAGCTCTCAGGCTCTCCACCATAGTCTACAACTCTAGAGTTAGTTCCCTAGTTCAAGCTCTTTCCTCCATACACCCCGTTCTCTATCGTTCATGCTTGTATCCGCCCCTGTACAAGCACTTCGGTGCAAGATAATACAATCTCTCCCCATTGCTGGACGTAGGGCCTTCTCTTGCCCGAACCAGGATAAACCGCCTGTATACTTCTTGCATCACCATCCAGATCAGGGACCACACGCACACAAATTCACTCGCTGGTGCAGACCCCCAGGTTCGAAACACCGACACATATCGAGTATTCAACCATGCCACCGGGATGGTAGAAGAAACATATGATGTGGAATTCAATGAATCTAACGGCTCTCAAGGAGAGCATAAGAATCTTGATGATGTAGGTGATGAACCATCGAGGGAAGCAATGAAAAACATGCCGGTAGGAGCCATCAAGCCTAAAGATGATGATGATGATGTGCAAGTCATTGACAAGCCATCCTCATCAAATGTACAACAAGATGATGATAAAAATGGGTGAGCCAAATGAAGATACCTATGTCTCCCATGATCAAACGGTGGTACAAGCTCAAGATGTTGATGCTCCACAAGCGGCCCCTCAAGTGGTTGATCAAAGGACTACTCTACTTCAAGCTCATCCTCAAGATCTCATCATAGGGAGTCCAACAAGGGGTGTAATGACTCGATCTCAAAAACTTGGTCTTATATTGAACATCACTCCTTTGTTTCTCTTGTTGAGCCTACACTTGTAGAAGATGCTCTTAAGGATCCGGATTAAGTGAATGCCATGCATGAAGAATTGAACAACTTCACCCGCAATCAAGTTTGGACCCTTGAAGAGCGACCTAAAGGTGCAAGAGTCATTGGAACAAAATGGGTGTTTAGAAGCAAGCAAGATGATCAAGGCATGGTTGTTAGAAACAAGGCAAGGCTAGTGGCAAAGGGATTCTCTCAAGTTGAAGGCTTAGATTTTGGAGAGACCTTTGCACCGTTGCAAGACTAGAAGCCATCCGTATCCTCCTTGCATATGCATCACATCATGACATTAAATTATATCAAATGGATGTGAAAAGTGCATTTTTAAATGGCTTCATAAATGAACTAGTCCATGTTGATCAACCTCTTGGGTTTGAAGACCCTAGATATCATAATCATGTTCATAGGTTGTCCAAGGCGCTATATGGGCTCAAGCAAGCCCCAAGAGCATGGTACGAGCTCCTCCGGGACTTCCTCCTTGAGAAGGGCTTCATCACTAGGAAGGTCGACACCACACTATTCACCAAGAAGCTTGATGGGGTGATCTTCATTTGCCAAGTCTATGTTGATGATATCATATTTGGGTCAACAAATGAAGCATATTGAAAGGAATTTGGTGAATTGATGTCGAAAGAGATCAAAATGTCCATGATTGGCGAGCTCACATTCTTCCTAGGCTTCCCAGTCAAGCAAATGAAGGAGGGGACTTTTATATCTCAAGAGAAGTATACAAAACCTCCTCAAGCGCTTTAACATGAATGATTGCAAGCCTATCAAGACTCCAATGCCAACAAATGGACATCTCGACCTAGATGAGGGAGGTAACTCGGTTGATGAAACTCTCTACCGTTCTATGATTGGTAGCTTGTTATATTTGACCGCATCTAGGCCCGACATCATGTTTAGTGTGTGCATGTGTGCTAGATTTCAAGCCGATCCTAAGGAAACACATGTCATAACCGTAAAGAGAATCCTTAGGTACCTAAAGCACACCCCAAGCATTGGCCTTTGGTATCCCAAACGAACTAACTTCCAACTCGTTGGATATTCCGATTCGGACTACACAGGTTGCAAAGTAGATAGAAAAAGCACATCTGGAGGGTGCCATTTGCTTGGGAGATCTCTTGTTTCATGGAGTTCAAAAAAGCAAAATAGTGTTGCCTTGTCTACCGCCGAGGCGGAATACATAGCCGCAGGAGCTTGTTGTGCACAAATCCTTTATATGAAACAAACCCTTCTTGACTATGGTTTAGTTTTAGAAAGGGTACTTTGTTGTGTGACAATGAGAGCATTGTTAAGCTTGCTAACACCCGGTTCAACACTCTCGCACAAATCACATAGATATTCGCCATCACTTTCTAAGAGACCATGTTTCAAAGAAAGATATATATCTAGAAGGAGTTAGAACCGAAGATCAATTGGCAGATATCTTCACAAAACCCCTAGATGAGAGTACCTTTGTAGATTGCAAAGTGAGCTTAATGTGCTTGATCTAAGTAACTTTGTCAAAAGGTGAAAGGTGGTGTCTTTGCATTGCATATATAATATGTCATGTTTAAATTATGCTATGCACATAGGCTTGTCAGACGTGGTTAAGATAACCGCCCTAAAAGCGTATGAAGAAGCTTACCCATGAGCAAACTTGACAAGCAATAGATTCAAATTCTGAATGTTGGTATTGATTTTGTTTTCGATTGTAATTTAGGTCATGATTTCTGAGATTGTAGCATTTAGGCTCCTGTCTATTAGGTCTCCTCTCGTGATTGATTTTAGTTAAATTATGCTACAAAGATATGTCATATGAGAATTAATAATACTGCAGGTTCTTATGTGATGTCCCCATGGCACTGGTATAGATTTTAACACTTTGATCCTCAATATTTGTGATTGACGTTTGTCCAGATTCTCATCACGGGAGTTGAATTTAATCTCTCTGGCAAATTCGGATCTAAATTGTTATGGCAACACGCTTAGTCCAGTCACTTCCGCTCGCGTTTGTCGTTTCTTTTCGGTTAAGCTTGAGCAACCGCTATGTTCGTCCACCGCTAGGGGGAGCATTTGAGGCTCCTAATGGTTGAGACCCCTAGTTTTGGTGGCCACATGTTGTCTCCTCGGGATTTATTGCCTATTTTCTCTAAAAAGATATGTAGTCTATGGCCAAATATTTATTAAATTGAGGGTTTATGCGAGGATGCTCATACTAGGTTCCAACTGGTGTTTATTTGCCTCTTATTTGAGTTGGAGCTTGGTTGGTAGAGGGAGCTGCAACAGAAAACTTCAAAACAGCCCAAAATGCAGCATCAGACGCTGCATCGGACGCTGAACAGTGTTGGTGTCGCGTCCAATGTGTCATCATCGGCGCGTTCGAGGCCTCCGATTCCGAGGCACAGGCCGCGTCCGATGTGATTTGGCACGTTCTGGAGCTCTCAGGTCGAGCATCGGCACGTTCGATGTGAACTCATCGGCGCGTCCGATGCTCCTTTAAGCGGCGAAGTCAGTCTCTTTAACCGACATTGCGGCCCCACTCGTCATATCCTGTCCTGTTTGTCTTCATGCGCTCGAGTCCGCTCCCGAAGCCACCGCCGCCGCAACCCTCAAACCCTAGCGCCGCCACCTTCGCTTCGACAGCCGTCGTGCCGCTCAAGCGCTCGCTCCACTCCGGACGTTGTCCTCCGCTCCGCTGCGCGCGCCTTGCTCCTCTGCCAATTCCTCCTCGCGCGCGTCGCGTTGCCTCGTCTCGCCGGAGCTCCTAGTCGACTCCTCGCCGGTGTCCACCTCTGCCCTCGCCGGAGTTCGTCCCCTCCTCGCCGGAGCTTGTCCACGTCTTTTCCAACTCCGGCGACTGTCTTCTCCGGCCAGATAGCCTAATCCTTGAGCAACCGTCCACTCCTCCAGTTTCCATGCCCCCAAGGTGTTCGACATTATGTCTAAACTATTGTTCATAACTGTTTAACCGCCAGATTTCTCCTACACTTCTTGCAGACCCCCTTGGCATGTCGTGTGGGTGCCAGAATGTCGGTGTCTTACCCCTTCTTGGTCGGTTTCGTCCATGCGTCAGGTAGAAAAGCCATGTCCCTCCTTATCCTGATTGCTTTGCTTCCATAGGTCATTCTCATCTCTAGACTATGTGTATGCTTATTGTATATCCCATCTATTCTATGCAGCGAGTCAGTGATTTGTGCAGCTTGGCAGTTAGCAGTGTTAGTGAACCCGGGGCCAAGCCCGTGGGTACGGATCGAGGCCAAGCTTCGCATGTGTTAGTGGCAGTTGGTCAGTGGTTCAGGGGGAGTTATTATCAGTGTTTGCTTATCAGTTGGACCTATCAGGGGTTTCTGTTTGCCCATGGATCTTTCAGCTGCAGTCCAGACTCCTTCAGTGACAGTGGTTCTTTGTTCTTGTCAGCTATGCGCTGCAAGAACGTCGGTGGCGCTCTAGAGGACTCTCCTCCATGCCCTCCTCCTTCACGTGTTGTGAAGGGAAGGCGAAGTTGATCACGCAGAACAAGCGCTCCAGAGTTGAGAGGGAGGCAGAGGAGGCACAGGCTATTGCAGACGCCACAGAGCGTGCTGAGCGGGGAGGCTATAGTGGCGGTTTATGGATCGAGGACGCTCTTACCCCCGAGCAGAGGCGAGCGATTGAGGAGACCGAGCGTCGGCACGGATCACCAACAGGGACACTTATGGCTGCCGGTCACCGGACGTCTTTCACCGCTTCAGTGGACGAGCCGCAGGGCTTAGGGTAGGGCCAGGCAGAGGCCGAGACAGTAGAGGTAGAGACCGCCGAGCCAGAGGCAGAGGAGGAGGTGCCAGAGGAGCAGTCTAGGCACAGGTCATCTCGTCGCATGACTGAGCTGCCACCCCGGCCCCAGGTCCCTCTGCGTGGTGCACGTGCTCTGTCGAGGCGTGCTCCCCCGCCGATTCCGCGAGTTGACCTCCGCGCGGCCACCTCCTCCTAGATCCAGACCCTTCGGCTAGTACCACTGGAGCTGTGGTTTCCGAGAGAGAGGCAGCAGCAGGCCAGCCTAGAGTTTTACATGGTCCTTCAAGAGGATTGTACCAGGGCTACAGGAACGCTGGGATCTGCCTGCGTTCACAGAGGGTGTGTCCTTTGGAGTCCATGGTTGCAGCAGCTGGAGAGCAGATTCGCCCCATCTTCACCTATCTACCTGGTCTGGCAGACCTGTTGGGGCGATCTGGCTCATATATAGAGGACTGGGTCTTTCAGTTTTACGCGTCTTTTGTGGGTGCACCCTGACCGTGAGACCATTGAGTTTGCTTTCAGAGGGAAGCACTACAGGTTGTTTTCATCAGAGATCTGGGAGTGGTTTGGCTTGAGAGCAGTCGACGATAGACTTGGTACGCCCGTGCTTCACTGAGCCCTTCGGCGAGGGTTCGAGTCGTGTGCCTAGGGATCTCACTCACCCCTACAACTCGGATCCTCAACGAGGTCCTATGGCGTACCTTGTTACCGAGGGTGGGCTTCCGAGAGGGACTCTCACGACTGCAGTTGTGGTTACTTGCATATATGGTTAGGTAGCAGGAGTTTAATGTGTGGGATGTGATACTGTGTGAGATGGAGGATAGAGTGGCAGAGGGCATCAAGGCCCGGAGGCAGCTACCTTACGCACATTGGATTTCCTATATCCTATGGAAGGTAGCTGTCACCACATGGACAGATCTAGGACAGTCTCTCAACCACTCAGCTACCGCGTTCCCCGAGTATAACATGAGTCAGCTTCTCAGACACGGTTGCGACCGCAGACAGCAATAGCAGGCAGCTTAGACATCGTCCATCTCCAGACAGCGCCCCATAGTGCCAGAGACAGCACAGGAGCAGGACGAGGCTGTCCGAGTTCTCGCAGAGCAGGAGCTTGGCGACTTAAAGGGAGAGGGACAGCTTGTCACCGAGGACCCCACAGACAGCTCTAACTAGGACTACTAGCTCCCGCCTCACGCTTAGCCTCGTCCCCATGACACTGAGGCCGGGACGTCTGGTACTGCTTCCTCCGACCCCGCTCTTCTTGCGATACTTTCTCGGATGGAGGAGCAGCAACGGACTGTCACGCAGGACGTGTAGAGGTTAGCTCAGGAGCAGCAGCACCTAGCAGAGGCCCAGGCTCTTGCCCAGCGGCAGGCACAAGAGCGGTCAGATGCACTCCAGAGGCAGATGTTAGCGCTTCAGCAGCAGACCTTGAGCTTTATGGAGAGGATCATGAGCGGACCCCCTTAGTGGCAGTGGCAGCAGCCTCCACCTCAGCAGCAGCTTCAGTGGCCGCCACCTGTCCCACCCCAGTAGCCGCAGAGCCAGCTTCCTCAGTTTTTAGGGCCCTCCCAGTCCACCTGGTACTCTACTCCACCTAGAGGAGCCCCGCTGTTTAGTCCGCTTCACACGGGTTTCACGCCTCGTCCGATAGAGTCCATGTTCGCGACGACGACTACCGTGACGCGTGACTTGTCTGCTACCTTTAGCGAGCTCATTGGGTTGCCCACGCCAGATCTTCAGGGCCCAGTCCAGACATCGACAGCTCCAGTGACTTCCACCACTGAGACCCTTCCGAGCTCTATCGCATCTTCTGAGCAGACAGAGCCTGTCCAGTCAGAGACTACGATGACAGTGCAGCCTGAGTTGTCTACTATTCACGAGCTTCCGCACTCCGAGGCTCAGGCAGGCACAACGACGGTGACTGAGACGGCGACTACAGGGCAGACAGAGCAGTTAGAGTAGCCCGAGCAGACCCGGACCGCTTCTCCACAGCTTCCCGCTCTAGAGGGTCAGTAGGCTACAGGCTCCTCTTCGTCAGACTCCGAGGTGCTCCTTCAGCAGTTTGAGATCTCTTAGCATACTCCGGAGACAGCTGCTCTTGACTCGTCTACACCACCTCCGCCCTTCGACGCTTAGTTTGGTGTTTGACGCCAAAGGGGGGGAGTGGTCGAGTATAGCGATAGGGGGAACGATGTGAGAGGGTTTCAAATCTTATGTTTGTTATGATTCACATACGCTCGGCATATCGCATCATATCTTTTGCTCTATGTTTTTTTATATATGTGATATGGACCTCATGACATGTTTGTGCTCACTATGATATTCTATATGACATGTCATTTCATTTCGCTCGATTACTTATGCTTAATTCTTATTCATTATGTATTCGAGCTATATTACTCTTGCACTTGCTTTTCACTCTAACTCATTGAGTGTAGGATGTTGGCATGATGTGTATGAGATTGCCCCTAATCATTTTTTTTCTTTTTTATCGCAAGTTCATACACGTCATGATATTGAAAACCTCTTGTCTCTATACTCAAGGTTGTGTTGTCATCAATCACCAAAAAGGGGGAGATTGAACGCATCTTGGCCCCTAGTGGATTTTGGTGATTGGATGAAACACAAGATTACTGTGACTAACGTGTGTTTTGCAGAAACAGGGATGAGTTACGTCATGGTAATGGCGACGATACGGGCATATAGAGTTCATGTCCTCTGGCGATGGAAATCATTTTGGTTTTCAAAGGACGGACGACGAAGACGTTGTTAGACTAGGCTAAGTGTCATATGGTGTTGGAGGACACTTATGTAGTCTTAGGTCTTTGTTTATAAAGGGTAGCATGAATCAGTAGCTTGATCTAGATGAGTCTATTGAGGTAGGTGTGGTGCACACTTGTTATTTCATAGCCCTAGGTAGCTCAGAGAGAGAGAGCCCTTATGTCGGGAGGATGAAAAGTCGTTAAGGCCGCGTCATGATCCGAGTTGGTTTTGCCCTTGAAAAGGGCATCGGACACTGGCCTGGTGTGCATCGGACGCGTGTCTGATGCTCACTAGACTTGAGAGTCTCTGGTGTGTGGCATCGGACGCTCCGATGTTATCACATCGGACGCTACAGTGTCAGTGTCCACTTGCGAGTGAACTGAGGGATGCATCGGACGCTGGCATCGGACGCTGAGGTCCAACGTCCGATGTCTGTAACACCCCTAGTGTTAAGCAGTAATTAAAAATTATAATTAATATGTTTGCTATGCATAATCATCTGGCATCATGGCATAAAAGCATTTCATGTGTTTAAGCATAATTGTGATGCTTCATATGTTTGGTTTGAGTGTTGCATGATCTTGTGTGATGCTTTTATAAGTGATGTGGTTAGGTGTCACATGAAATGACAAGTGTGAGTAAAACTCTTGCTTTAATAGCTCTTTCTATTATCTTTTAAGTCAAAAAGTATGTCAAATTTCAAAATGATTTCAAAAGCAAAGTTGAAGCTCTTGTTGAGGGGCACAACTTTGGTATTTAAAGTTTTCCAAGTTTATGTATAAAAGTTTGAATAAAGTTGAAATCTTTCAAATCATAAATTTGACCCCAAAACTAGATTTCAAAAACTAAAAGGAATTAGACTTTGGTCCTTTAAGCAAAGTGGTAGAGAAGATCAAAAGAAACATCTTTTATTAAGGTAGATTTTTATGTTCTTAAAGAAAATCTGAAGTAATTTGGAAAACCAGTTTGAATTGGTTTCAAATCAGAAATTAATTTCCAAACCCTAGTTTTACCCCCTTTTCTATAGTTTGAAAATTTAGCATAATTTTGATATGGGACCAAAAACAAAGTTTTAGATAATTTTATAGGTAACAACTTTTATATTGGTAAAATTTGAAGTTGTTAGTCAAATTCAAAAGTAATTTTGAATTCAAGTTTGAATGCTTTTCAAATTCAAATTGTGGTTTCAAAATCTAGGCAGTTTTTGTGTGTGCTCCTTAACTGAAAGTTGTAGATCCTATTTTTTGGAGCAACTTTCATTTTGGAATATTTTCTTGTTGTTCTGTGTTTTTGGGAGATTTAGGGGAAAGAAGAGTGAAATGCTCTCTGTGCTACAGTGCGCGCAGGGAGGGAAATATCAGAGCACACCATGGTGCTCTGTTCGCCGCAGCCGCTCAAGCCGCCGGCCACGCGCGCCTGCCACGCAGAGGTCGTCGTGGCGCGGTCGAGAAACATCACACGTGCGTGAGCAAACCCGAGGCGCTACCGTCTTCTTCTTTCTTTCTTCCTTCTCTCTGTTCTCGCTCTCCCCAGCTCCTCTGTTTCGGCCGGCCATGCGCCGTGCGCCGCACGCCGCGCGTCCGCCCGCGTGGCATTCGCAAAGTTGGAAGTGGCTTCCTCGAGCTTGCACCGTGACCATCTTGAGTTGTTGTCGTGAGCACCCTTCTCTTCTCTTCTCCCTCCCGCTCTCCATCTCCTCTGCCTTTTTCTTCTTCTTCTTTGAGCAGAGCCCGCCGAGGCCGTCCGCCGCCGTTGCTTTGCCCCAACCCGCTCCACCTCGCCAGCAACCTCGCCTCGCCTTTGCGTTCCTCTAGAGCTAGATTGTGCAAGCTCTGGCCGTCGCTAGCCATCGCACCATCCCCTTCTTCCTCGCGGCCGGTAAAGGCGCCGCCGCGTCCGCCTTGCCTTGGCCAACCATCTCCCGAGCATTCCAACTCCTCCTAGCCTCTGTCCGAGCTTCGCCTTGTCTCGCTGATAGAGATCGGCCCGCCACTGAGGTCTCTACCGCATCAGAGCATCTTGACCACCGCAGCCGAGCCAGTCCAAACCGCCGTCGTCGCCATGACCGTCGAGCCACTAGCTCCGAGTGGCTCCTGACCTGGCTATGGTGCGCAGAGGGATCAAGGAGAGTCCCTGGTGCTATTAGGCCTAACCCCGAGGTCGCTACCACCTCGTCCTCGCCGAACCGCCGCCGCCGCGGTCCGCCATGGCCGCGAGCTCCGCCTCGCCGTGGCCAGGCACCTGCAGTGCACCTTTCACCTCCCCGTTGAGTGGGTTGGCTTCGTTTCGATTGGAGGGTTGTGGTCGGCCTATTGTTTTAGTTGCTACCGCCACTGTCGCGTCGGAACGCCGCCGCAGAGCCAGTTCGCGCCGCCATAGCCGCCGCTACCATGGTCGACCTCTCTCTGTGCAGATACCACCTCAACCAGTGTGAGCATCGGAACCCCCTTAGCTTCCTGAGTACCCTAGCATCCACAGCCGAACCTCTTCTGTTGTGCCATCGCTGTTCCGCCTCGCGCCGCCGCACAGACACCGCCAAGCCGCCATGGCCGGCGCTGGGCCGTCCCCGAGCCCAAACCTGCTAACCCAACCCTCTAAAGCGATGTGAGGGGTCGTGGCAAGTCCGGCGGTGCAAGTCCTATCGCCGGGGAGGGTCACCGCCGGCGATGCCGGTCGGTCACAGCCGGCCATCGCCATGGTCAAGGCCGAGCCATGGCTTTGGTCGGGGTTGTTGACCGGGCCCGCGAGCCAGAGAGAGAGGGTAAGAAAGGGTGAGTAAGAAATGGTTTTTGGTCTTTAATCTTTTCCAGAAAATATTTAATTGTGTTGATTCTTGTTTAATGCATAATTAATTCTCTGGTGCTCCAAAAATTATGAGATAAATTTTGTTGTAATCCTTGTAATGTGTTCTATAAATTAAAAATATGAAACTTGATGTTTGAATAAATTTTAGTGGTGATTTAAATATGCCTTTTAATTAATAAATAGGACTTTAATGATTTTTGTAGGCTTATTTATATGTCCAAAAATCATGAAACTAATTTTTTTTCTGCTGTTTGTATCATGTAACTAGTCTTCACAAAAATTTTGAGGTCATTTAGAGGAAATAAATTTCTTTCTCCTTTTATGCTTTATTTATTAATTAATTAATGCATAGAATTTGCTTAATTTGTATAAGCTCATATAATGATCAAAAAATTATAAAATTTGTTTTGCAACTATAGTTTATTATAATCAACCATCCCTAAAAGTTTGAGTTTAATTTGACAAACTTTAATTAAACCTTATTTTCAATAATTAATTAATAAAGAGTGGTTAATAAAACTTTGTTAGTTAATTAAGGTGTTTGGCGGGTGATTAGGGTTAACCTTGGTTACCCTAATGAACCTTTGTTTGATGAGTGATGGTTTGTGCTTAATAATGTTGGTTGGCCGTGTAGAACTAAGTTGTAAGTTAAATAATAAACTTGTTATCGCCTGCATGTGATAATATGCTTTGATCTTGCATACATGTGAGAACATGGACTTGATCCATGAGAGAAGACCATGGGGTACATTTTCCTTTGTTATTCCATGGCTTGGTTGATATGTTGATAAACCTTAGTCATCTTAGTTAATCCACCTAAAGATGTGTGTTTAGTAGAAACCGTAGTGGTAAGTGCAAGTTGGTTTTGTTGGCTTGCAACTTTACCGCGAAGGAAAGTTGTACTCGACTTTTCTTAAGTTTGTTTAACTTCTGTTATGCAATTGAATTGTCTTGCACCTTAGCATGCATCACATGGCATCATACTAATCATACATCATTTATCTACGTGTAGTATACGAGAGTGTTTTAGTCGTGTTGATCAAGTGTTGGTGATCACCCTTGTCGAACAAGCCTCGGAAGGAGATCCTTGTTGGACAAGCTTCGTCGAGAAGACTTGACTTCATATCAGCAAAGGAACTAACTTGTGTGGATTCTTCTTAGATCTTATCTTCCCTGCAACGAAGGCAAGCCCCGGTTCATTTAACCATTTCCGTGGATTTACAATTACACTTACCCTCGATAAATTGATGCATGAAATGTTTATCAAATAAATGCTTTAAACCTGTTGATGCATGACCAACCTTGTTATCAATATATTATACCTTACTACCTGCTTTATGAAAATGCTAGAAATGCTTAGCCATGCTTTACTACTTCTTTATAGTAGGTGCTTTTAAAAATGGTTACTATGTTATGGGGATAATGAATCTGGAAACAACATGATAAGTATAGTAACTTACACCAAGAATGGAGTCTTGTTGTAAGGTTACTCAACCTAGGACCTTATCGTTGTTGGCCTGCTGTGATTGAGACCTTTGAGTACAGCCCACATGCGGTGGTAAGCCTCGTCTATAGCTATTCCAATTCGTGAGAACGGCTAATCGCGCACTGGGAGTGGAAAGATGGCGGGAGTAGCGTGTACCCTCGGGGCTATGAGATAGTCGGGTTCGAGGTGTACTGTACTCTCGGGTGGCGCGAACCCGGTCTTGTATGGGAGGATCTATAGAAGGGTTGACGTATGCAAGATTAAGTTCTACATATGTCGTGTGGTACTGAATCCCCAGCTGGGTTTAATCGATTCGAATCGCCGTGTTTCCTCGGATATGGAGCCTCAATCCACTGACCCGCACCGTAGAATAAACATGGAACTGGTTCAAGGAAGAATGACAATGAGCTTTCACCAATGTTCACTTTCAGTTCTTATTATGTACATGATTAAGTAAAATTTGGATCTATAATTATTTTAGTAAGCTTTTATGCAAATGAAAAATACTGTTGAGCCTACCCAAAACAGCATGACCCTGAAGTCTTTTCTGTTGACGGGTAAGTCTTGCTGAGTATCGACCGTACTCAGGGTTTGTTAACCCCTGTTGCAGGTTCCTAATAGGTGATGTGTATCATGATCATGTCAGTGGGCTTGACGTGATCTGGTTACTTCTTCTCCAACTTAGGTACTCCGCCTAAGTGTGGTTCTGTAATACTATTCTGCTTCCGCAATACCGGTTATATTTATGTAAAAAGTAACATCTTCATGTTTTGTAAAGGTTATCTATCTTGCTTCCGCACTCCGATGGTATTTTGTATCAACTGTTGTAATATTGTAATTATTCCAACCTTCATGATGATGATCCTGTGGTTCGTGGATAATTCGGGGTTCTCTCGGGGACACCCGACAGATCTTTCCAGTGATGTGGTACATGTGCACAGTCATTTGGGCTCGGAGAGACGGTGACGTGTGCAGGTGGGCCACATTAATGGGAGGTTCTGCAACAGAATGGTATCGGAGCAGGATTGTCATCAAGGGAAGACTGGTTACAACGTTATTAAAAAAAACTTCAAAATGGTTTATTCATCTAAAAGTTTTTGAAAGTAACAAATTAAAAATGATCCTTCCCTAAGTTCTTTCTTGCTGAAAGACTTCGTGAAGACTCTACTAGCAACTCAAGCTGAAGACACTGAGATGGTTTCAACTTGTCTACGGAAGGTTAATGGAGAATTAGCGTCCCTGACAAACCGCGATCGAAGAGCTATTCAACACATGTACCAAGTCCGTGAAGCTAAAGTGTAAAGTATAGCCCTATATCTAACTGACATGTTGGAGACAGGAAGCTCCTGTCCATGAGAGGTCGTCTAGGACGAGCATATATCATATCATGCATAATGATAAAATGTGCTTTTTCTCTAAATTTAAAAAAAACAGCTATGATCCCCAATAGCTGATCATCCCTATAATCTGCTACCCTTTATACTTTTGTTCCATAAGTTCTGATCCTTGGGAACTTTTGGATATCTTTCATATATCTACCACATAAAGTCAGAATCAGGGTAAATCTTTGGTTCTTCCTAGATGTGTGTGCCATGCCTTGAATTGGCACATACCAGTTGTTTGATGTCGTGAAAACGACGAATGGTGGTTGAAAGTTACTAAAATTGTGTTCTTTGAAAGGACCCTGATCTGTGGACCGGATAAAAGCGTGGGAACCTGGGCCACCATAAGGCATTACTGCCAGGTGCTCGCTAATGTCCAGGCCTATAGTCATGATTCTTTCTAGTCCACCGTTAAAGTGCTTTCATTTCTGGACGCCCAAAAGGGAGTTCAAAGCCACTCTCCTTGTAGTTATAACCAACCCTTGCTTTTGGTTATAATTTCCTTCTTATTATGATGAGAGATATAGAAGTTGTGCTCTATTGTGGTGCCATGATTGGTGACCACGGTGCCGTGTCGGAACCTAGGGAATCTTGTGTGTCCGGATCACACTAGTTTCCACTGGGTGCGCGCAGGTATCGAGGTCTACAGTTATGATCCATTATAGCCCACAACTAATGTACGCTCTCTCTGGATTCTTGATAATCTTTCTTGCTCCACCCAGATATCTTCTACCCTGCTACTTGCAACCGTGTTCTGATCCTGGTTGTACTCCCGAACCCCAACCCAGTTGCCTTGTGAACTCCTTGCGAGTAAACAAGTATGACACATTTCCTTTTCCATTACTTAACCCCAGACCTTTAAGTGCTTCTTAAATCTCGGGACGAGATTTCTTTAAGGGGGGAGGAGCTGTAACACCCCATGTGTTAAGCAGTAATTAAAAATTATAATTAATATGTTTGCTATGCATAATCATCTGGCATCATGGCATAAAAGCATTTCATGTGTTTAAGCATAATTGTGATGCTTCATATGTTTGGTTTGAGTGTTGCATGATCTTGTGTGATGCTTTTATAAGTGATGTGGTTAGGTGTCACATGAAATGACAAGTGTGAGTAAAACTCTTGCTTTAATAGCTCTTTCTATTCTCTTTTAAGTCAAAAAGTATGTCAAATTTCAAAATGATTTCAAAAGCAAAGTTGAAGCTCTTGTTGAGGGGCACAACTTTGGTATTTAAAGTTTTCCAAGTTTATGTAAAAAAGTTTGAATAAAGTTGAAATCTTTCAAATCATAAATTTGACCCAAAACTAGATTTCAAAAACTAAAAGGAATTAGACTTTGGTCCTTTAAGCAAAGTGGTAGAGAAGATCAAAAGAAACATCTTTTATTAAGGTAGATTTTTATGTTCTTAAAGAAAATCTGAAGTAATTTGGAAAACCAGTTTGAATTGGTTTCAAATCAGAAATTAATTTCCAAACCCTAGTTTTACCCCCTTTTCTATAGTTTGAAAATTTAGCATAATTTTGATATGGGACCAAAAACAAAGTTTTAGATAATTTTATAAGTAACAACTTTTATATTGGTAAAATTTGAAGTTGTTAGTCAAATTCAAAAGTAATTTTGAATTCAAGTTTGAATGCTTTTCAAATTCGAATTGTGGGTTCAAAATCTAGGCAGTTTTTGTGTGTGCTCCTTAAATGAAAGTTGTAGATCCTAATTTTTGGAGAAACTTTCATTTTGGAATATTTTCTTGTTGTTCTGTGTTTTTGGGAGATTTAGGGGAAAGAAGAGTGAAATGCTCTCTGTGCTACAGTGCGCGCAGGGAGGGAAATATCAGAGCACACCATGGTGCTCTGTTCGCCGCAGCCGCTCAAGCCGCCGGCCGCGCGTGCCTGCCACGCAGAGGTCGTCGTGGCGCGGTCGAGAAACATCACGCGTGCGTGAGAGAACCCGAGGCGCTACCGTCTTCTTCTTCCTTTCTTCCTTCTCTCTGTTCTCGCTCTCCCCAGCTCCTCTGTTTCGGTCGGCCATGCGCCGTGCGCCGCGCGTCCGCCCGCATGGCATTCGCAAAGTTGGAAGTGGCTTCCTCAAGCTTGCACTGTGACCATCTTGAGTTGTTGTCGTGAGCACCCTTCTCTTCTCTTCTCCCTCCCGCTCTCCATCTCCTCTGCCTTCTTCTTCTTCTTCTTTGAGCAGAGCCCGCCGAGGCCGTCCGCCGCCGTTGCTTTGCCCCAACCCGCTCCACCTCGCCAGCAACCTCGCCTCGCCTTTGCGTTCCTCTAGAGCTAGATTGTGCAAGCTCTGGCCGTCGGTAGCCATCGCACCATCCCCTTCTTCCTCGCGGCCGGTAAAGGCGCCGCCGCGTCCGCCTTGCCTTGGCCAACCATCTCCCGAGCATTCCAACTCCTCCTAGCCTCTGTCCGAGCTTCGCCTTGTCTCGCTGATAGAGATCGGCCCGCCACTGAGGTCTCTACCGCATCAGAGCATCTAGACCACCGCAGCCGAGCCAGTTCAAACCGCCGTCGTCGCCATGACCGCCGAGCCACTAGCTCCGAGTGGCTCCTGACCTGGCTATGGTGCGCAGAGGGATCAAGGAGAGTCCCTGGTGCTATTAGGCCTAACCCCGAGGTCGCTACCACCTCGTCCTCGCCGAACCGCCGCCGCCGCGGTCCGCCATGGCCGCGAGCTCCGCCTCGCGGTGGCCAGGCACCTGCAGTGCACCTTTCACCTCCCCGTTGAGTGCGTTGGCTTCGTTTCGATTCGAGGGTTGTGGTCGGCCTATTGTTTTGGTTGCTACCGCCACTGTCGCGTCGGAACGCCGCCGCAGTGCCAGTTCGCGCCGCCATAGCCGCCGCTACCATGGTCGACCTCTCTCTGTGCAGATACCACCTCAACCAGTGTGAGCATCGGAACCCCCTTAGCTTCCTGAGTACCCTAGCGTCCACAGCCGAACCTCTTCTGCTGTGCCATCGCTGTTCCGCCTCGCGCCGCCGCACAGACACCGCCAAGCCGCCATGGCTGGCGCTGGGCCGTCTTCGAGCCCAAACCTGCTAACCCAACCCTCTAAAGCGATGTGAGGGGTCGTGGCAAGTCCGCCGGTGCAAGTCCTATCGCCGGGGAGGGTCACCGCCGGCGATGCCGGTCGGTCAGAGCCGACCATCGCCATGGTCAAGGCCGAGCCATGGCTTTGGTCGGGGTTGTTGACCGGGCCCGCGAGCCAGAGAGAGAGGGTAAGAAAGGGTGAGTAAGAAATGGTTTTTGGTCTTTAATCTTTTCCAGAAAATATTTAATTGTGTTGATTCTTGTTTAATGCATAATTAATTCTCTGGTGCTCCAAAAATTATGAGATAAATTTTGTTGTAATCCTTGTAATGTGTTCTATCAATTAAAAATATGAAACTTGATGTTGGAATAAATTTTAGTGGTGATTTAAATATGCCTTTTAATTAATAAATAAGACTTTAATGATTTTTGTAGGCTTATTTATATGTCCAAAAATCATGAAACTAATTTTTTTTCTGCTGTTTGTATCATGTAACTAGTCTTCACAAAAATTTTGAGGTCATTTAGAGGAAATAAATTTCTTTCTCCTTTTATGCTTTAT
The DNA here is from genome assembly GCA_009763385.1 of Coix lacryma-jobi var. lacryma-jobi. NCBI lineage: Eukaryota > Viridiplantae > Streptophyta > Magnoliopsida > Poales > Poaceae > Coix > Coix lacryma-jobi. The sequence continues at coordinate 124,871,101 of CM019826.1, read as the reverse complement.
TTATTAATTAATTAATGCATAGAATTTGCTTAATTTGTATAAGCTCATATAATGATCAAAAAATTATAAAATTTGTTTTGCAACTATAGTTTATTATAATCAACCATCCCTAAAAGTTTGAGTTTAATTTGACAAACTTTAATTAAACCTTATTTTCAATAATTAATTAATAAAGAGTGGTTAATAAAACTTTGTTAGTTAATTAAAGTGTTTGGCGGGTGATTAGGGTTAACCTTGGTTACCCTAATGAACCTTTGTTTGATGAGTGATGGTTTGTGCTTAATAATGTTGGTTGGCCGTGTAGAACTAAGTTGTAAGTTAAATAATAAACTTGTTATCGCCTGCATGTGATAATATGCTTTGATCTTGCATACATGTGAGAACATGGACTTGATCCATGAGAGAAGACCATGGGGTACATTTTCCTTTGTTATTCCATGGCTTGGTTGATATGTTGATAAACCTTAGTCATCTTAGTTAATCCACCTAAAGATGTGTGTTTAGTAGAAACCGTAGTGGTAAGTGCAAGTTGGTTTTGTTGGCTTGCAACTTTACCGCGAAGGAAAGTTGTACTCGACTTTTCTTAAGTTTGTTTAACTTCTGTTATGCAATTGAATTGTCCTGCACCTTAGCATGCATCACATGGCATCATACTAAGCATACATCATTTATCTACGTGTAGTATACGAGAGTGTTTTAGTCGTGTTGATCAAGCGTTGGTGATCACCCTTGTCGAACAAGCCTCGGAAGGAGATCCTTGTTGGACAAGCTTCGTCGAGAAGACTTGACTTCATATCAGCAAAGGAACTAACTTGTGTGGATTCTTCTTAGATCTTATCTTCCCTGCAACGAAGGCAAGCCCCGGTTCATTTAACCATTTCCGTGGATTTACAATTACACTTACCCTCGATAAATTGATGCATGAAATGTTTATCAAATAAATGCTTTAAACCTGTTGATGCATGACCAACCTTGTTATCAATATATTATACCTTACTACTTGCTTTATGAAAATGCTAGAAATGCTTAGCCATGCTTTACTACTTCTTTATAGTAGGTGCTTTTAAAAATGGTTACTATGTTATGGGAATAATGAATCTGGAAACAGCATGATAAGTATAGTAACTTACACCAAGAATGGAGTCTTGTTGTTAGGTTACTCAACCTAGGACCTTATCGTTGTTGGCCTGCTGTGATTGAGACCTTTGAGTACAACCCACATGCGGTGGTAAGCCTCGTCTATAGCTATTCCGATTCGTGAGAATGGCTAATCGCGCACTGGGAGTGGAAAGATGCACTAGTAGAGAAAGGGCCTTTAGCCCCGGTTGAAATGAGCCTTTAGCCCCGGGTATGTCAACCGGGGCTAAGAATCCGGGACTAAAGGTCCCGGCCTTTAGTCCCGGTTGCTTTCAACCGGGGCTAAAGGTCCAGAGAGGAAAAAATAAATGTGTGTTGTGTGAGATTCGAACTCAGCACATCTCGCATCAGGCACGTCTACCAACTGAGCTACGCAACCCACGTGATGTAGTTCTAGACGTTTTCCTTTTGAATCCACTCGGGAAGGACTTTTAGCCCCGGTTGGTAACACCAACCGGGGCTAAAAGGACCTTTAGCCCCGGTTGGTACCACCAACCGGGGCTAAAGGGTGACCCTTTAGCCCCGGTTGGTATTACCAACCGGGACTAAAGGTCCAGGACCTTTAGTTCCGGTTGATAATACCAACCGGGGCTAAAGATTCACCTTTAGCCCCGGTTGGTAATACCAACCGGGACTAAAAGTCTTTAGTCCCAGACGCAAATTTTTTCCGGGACTAAAGCTCGGTTGGTGGATCGTCCAAAGGCCTGTTCTCTAGTAGTGATGGCGGGAGTAGCGTGTACCCTCGGGGCTATGAGATAGTCGGGTTCGAGGTGTACTGTACTCTCGGGTGGCGCAAACCCGGTCTTGTATGGGAAGATCTATAGATAGGGTTGACGTATGCTAGATTAAGTTCTACATATGTCGTGTGGTACTGAATCCCCAGCTGGGTTTAATCGATTCGAATCGCCGTGTTTCCTCGGATATGGAGCCTCAATCCACTGACCCGCACCGTAGAATAAACATGGAACTGGCTCAAGGAAGAATGATAATGAGCTTTCACCAATGTTCACTTTCAGTTCTTATTATGTACATGATTAAGTAAAATTTGGATCTAGAATTATTTTAGTAAGCTTTTATGCAAATGAAAAATACTGTTGAGCCTACCCAAAACAGCATGACCCTGAAGTATTTTCTGTTGACGGGTAAGTCTTGCTGAGTATCGACCGTACTCAGGGTTTGTTAATCCCTGTTGCAGGTTCCTAATAGGTGATGTTGATCATGATCATGTCAGTGGGCTTGACGTGATCTGGTTACTTCTTCTCCAACTTAGGTACTCCGCCTAAGTGTGGTTCTGTAATACTATTCTGCTTCCGCAATACCGGTTATATTTATGTAAAAAGTAACATCTTCATGTTTTGTAAAGGTTATCTATCTTGCTTCCGCACTCCGATGGTATTTTGTATCAACTGTTGTAATATTGTAATTATTCCAACCTTCATGATGATGATCCTGTGGTTCGTGGATAATTCGGGGTTCTCTCGGGGACACCCGACAGATCTTTCCAGTGATGTGGTACATGTGCACAGTCATTAGGGCTCGGGGAGACGGTGACGTGTGCAGGTGGGCCACATTAATGGGAGGTTCTGCCACAATGTCCATGCATAGAGGTTTCAAAAAGGGTAAAATTGCATCAGGCGCGTCCTGTGTGATGGCATTGGACGCTATCCAGCGTCCGATGCTCCTTTAAACCGTGTGTCAGAAAAGTATAGTTGACCGTTGGGTCGAGGGCATCAGTGCGTTCGATGCCAGGCATCGGCGCGTTCGATGCCCCCGAAAACTGTGATGTTTGAAGCTCTTTTGGATGGTCGGTTGGGAGTATTTATACTCCTCCTCCACCTCCTTTAGAGTGTTCTTGCCCATTCACTATGCTGAGAAACACCTTGTGAGTGCAAGGAAGAGCAAGATCCCTAGTGAGGTTGAGAGATTTTCTAATTGTGAGAATTACTGACCTCATTAGTGAAAGAGAGTAGCAAGTGTGCATCCATCCATCTCTTTGGCCTTGGCTTGGTCAAGTGAGAGTTCTAGCTTGTTACTCTTGGTGATCGGCATCACCTAGACGACTTGGTGGTGATCGAGAAGCTTGGTGATCATCCGGTGGCTTTGTGGATGACCCAAGTTGAGTTGTGACCGGTAGTGAGCGATTCACCGGGCCAGAGTGACGAAGAATTAGCTCACAGTGAGCACTTGATCCTTGCGCGGATCAAGGGGGAGCGATACCCTTGCGCGGGTGCTCCAATGAGGACTAAGGGGTGTGCTGACACCTCGATACCTCGGCAAAAAGATCATCGAGTCATTTCTACTCCCATTAAATACACATTTACATTTGATCAATTCAATTCTGCAATTTAATTGTTGTTCGTTCATAATTGAATTGCCTTGCTAGAGTAGGAATGGAATAGGTATAGTCTTTTGTGCGGTAGAGTTTAGAGAAACACACTTCATAGCACAAAGGGGTTAATTGGTCTTGTTAGGATTTAGTTATCGCAAAAAGTTTTAGAAAAGCCCAATTCACCCCCTCTTGGGCATCTTGATTCTTTCACCACTGGCAGTTGGCTTATGACAACCGCCTACATAGGCGGTTGTGATAAGCCAGTCGCAAGTGGAAATGCACCATCTCTAGAAATACACTAGAATTTTAAAATTTGACTTTTTGAAAATACCTCACAATCAGAGACGACTAATATAAAAGTTGTAGATCTCAAAAAGTTATGAAACTTTGTAGTTGACAACTTTTTGATTTGAAGTCATCTTGTCAATAAAAACTACGTTTCAAATTCTCAAATTTGAAATTCAAATTTTTATAAATGATCTCGGATGGAAAAACTACCAAAACCAATGTTGTAGATCTCAAAAAGTTATGAAACTTTGTAGTTGACAATTTTTTGATTTGAATTTGTTTAGGGATTCAAATAAGCAAATTACACTCGGATTAGTATAATACGTGGGGAACCAAAACGGAATATATACACATTTGAGTGTGTAGTGAAGTGGTAGAGGAGGCTTCGTGCGAGGGAGAGGTTGTGGGTTTGAATCCCGCCGGCCGCGTTAGCCGCGAATTTTGCGCGACTTTTGTAACATTCTATGTTTTTGACCAACCAAAAATATGAGCTTTTTAAAACTTTTTCCTATAATGTGTGAAGCATGTAGCCGCTAGGTTAAACGATAGTACACTTAGGGGAGTATGCAAGTAAAACATTGCATACATATAAAATTGTTTGTAGGAGTGTGCCCAAAATCTCGAGTCTGTTTAGGGTTGAGTTATGTCTAGAGTTGGAGTGCACAAATCCATGGCAACCTCCTCGACTCCTTTGTGAAGCTTTTCTTGATCTCTCTGCTTCGACTTCAAAAGAACTTTGGGTCATATTAATTCATGACTTGGGGGAAAATCCTTTCCCTTTCTCCAATCTTTTCCAATTCCGAATCTACTCCGATTCCTTTCAAAACCCCTATTCACAAACCCACTCCAAATCTTCTGTTCAACCATTCCCAAATTATCCTTGGGATTCATCCCCTCTAATGTTTATCGGAGCCCTTTTGAACCACTTATTCTGATTCCATTCAACTTCTTTAAATTTCCCTCGATCTCCTTTGTTCCAACTCCAAACCCTCCAAGTCATAATATGTCTTGGATGAGAAAAATCCTTCCGTCTTTTCCGTCAAATCATATTTGGATGCTCCATCCAAATTCCTCTAAATTTCTCCCAATTCCCGTTAAATGAATCCCTTTGAATCCTTTCCAAATTCACCTTTTGAATTCCACTCGAAGCTCTCCAGAAATTCCTTAAATCAAAAGGGCAAACTCTATTCTCATCTCGTGGGCCTAAACTCCTCTCCTTCCCCTCCTTCCCGCCAACCCAACCCAACGTGCAGGCCTGCGTCCCTCTCTCCCCTGTGTGGGCCTCGACCACGCCCGCGCCATGCCCCCAGGCAGTCACCGCCGCCGCCAGGAGTATCGCACCCACAACCCAGAAGGCCCACCCCGCGCGCGCCCTTGCACCCCAAACCCTAGGGCGCCCGCGCCCTCCTCCCATGCGCCACCGCCGCCGCACGGGGCGCGCACGCTCCTGCCCTGCCTCGACGTTCGTACACTCTCGCATTAGATGCTCGCCGCGTGTCTCGGCTGTCCCATCAACGGACACGGAAACCGAGATGGCTGTCGGGAGCCCTAGCCAGCGCATATATAAGTCGCAGCCGTCGCTCCCTTCCTCTCCTTCCTCCATAGCTACCGCCACCCTCTGCCTCTCCCCACCTGTGTCGCCGACCGCTCGCCCAGTGTCGTGGCCGCTCGCTGGCTGGCCGCGGACACGTTGCCGCCACGCCGCACCGGCCACTTTGCCCGCCGGGTTTGCCTCGACGCCGCCTTGGCGCTCTTCCTAGTCCTCGAGGTCGTGCCCGCACCGAGACCGCTGACCACCACCTCCATCTCAGCCTCGCTTTCCCCGGCCTCTCCTTCGCAGGCCACAGCCGCGCCCGCCCTAGCCGGAGCCGAGCCACGCCGCAACGAGCGCACCGACCGTGGCCATGGTCGCATCGTGACGTTGCCTGCGTGCCCCTGTGTTGGGCGCGTTCGCATCGACACCGCCAGCCGCGCCAGCCGCGCTGACCGTGGCCGCGTCGCGCCAACGCCCGACCGCTGGCCATGCGCCCTTGCCAAGCTGTCCTAGCCATGTCGGCCACGTTCACCGCACCTGTATGCCCCGAGCACCCCTCCGGACGGCGATGTGGCGCCCTGCATCGAGCCCCAGCGCCCCTGCCGTCCTCGTCTACTCTCCCTAGCGGGCCATGGCTTCACGAAGCTTACCTCGGCTGCATCCAGCTGGCCGCAAGCTGCTGCTATCGATACCGTGGTCGCCAGGAGCCGCCACTGCACCACTGCATCAGCGACCGCCGGTGAGCCTCCAAAGCCCAAGGCTCCTCTTTCCCTACTTACCAAAACCGTTTACATCTGAGACTAGCCTTGCGCCGTGTTCTGCACTGTTGCAGGGAAGCCGACCTTGTCGTGCGCCTCCGACGGAGTTGTGGTGCCTCCTGAACGCTTGCTGCCACGTTCGGCCGACGACTGCTAGCTTCCAGCCAGCCGCAGCACCATCTGGCCAGCTGCAACCAGCCAACAGTAAGCCATCACCGCCGAGGTTGGCTACAGGTGGTCGGTGCCCTCCATGGTCGACCAAGGCCCTCCTTGGTTGACCGCGACGCCTTCTAGCGACTCCGGCGACCCTCTGCTGAAGCCTCACCATTCCGTCCTCGGCAAGGTCCATCGTTTGGAACTCCCATTGCCGCCACCCTTGGACGTCGACACAAATTCCTTCATTTTTTTCATCTTCATATTGTTGTCATTCATACTTACTCATAGATGATCTATACTTGCTTGTGCCGAGCCTTCGCACCAGTCTATTTTCCATGCTATGGATATGTGCTACTCCTACGTTGAGTTGGTTGTGTCGGTTGTCGGTGTCGTCGTGTTTGTATTGTGGTGGTTGACCGTGCCTTCTAGCCGATCTTGTTGTTTGTCTGTGGACCGTGCCGTCGAGCCGGTCGAGGGTTCATAACTCGCTCAAACGCTACGGTCATGGGTTCGTCCCGCCTATTGATGGTCCTTAAACACCTATTTTACCATCAACATTTTACCCTACAATTCACCAAAAAGGCATGAAATGTAGTCAAATAGGTTTCAAACTAACCGAAATCCACATGTCCATAGATTTCTATTTGAATGCAGGATTTGAGCCAAATTTGGATATTTGAACCACCAAAGGCCAAGCCTACTCAGCAGGGCCCAATTGGGCCTCAGGGGGTGGCGCCCGCCACCATTAGGTGGCGCCCGCCACTTGAGTTGGCCCAAATCCACTCCCTGCCACGTCACTGATCCGTGTGACCTCCCCAAGGCCAATTCTTTGCCCTTGGTCACTAGGTCGGTTGAATCGGACAGCTCGGGAGGCAAGTGACGCAGATTGTGCCCTGGATTGGACAAGAGGCAGTTAGGGTTTGAGCCACCGCCTTGGAGGAGTCCCTAGAAGCCGTAGGATCAATGATGGTGCATCCAACGGCCAGGGGGCTGGCAGCCGCCACCTAGGGCTGCCGCCCGCCACTAGGGTTTGCCCTAGGTCAGTTAGCTGCCCCATATAAGTACCCCCCCCCCCTCACTCCACAAGGCTATAAATACCCCCCCTGGAGGCATCACTTCAACACACACACAAAAGCAAGCAAGAAGCAAGCAAGAGAAGCAAGAAAGCAAGTGAGAAGCTTAGAGAACTTAGGCAAGTAGGTTAGCTAGTAGAGAGAGAATAGCTCTAGTGCCCTCGCTGCAACGCGCCTCTTAGTTTAGCGCAGCTCAGCCCTGACCAGTGGTATAGTAGCGTAGAGCTTGCTAAGAGAGAAGTGGGTGCGAATGACTGGCATCGGAGGTCCGTTGATTTCCCGGCGTCTCTGGTCTGGTTTGCTCTCTTATATCTTAGGTACACTTATCATTATTCCAATATTACTTTAGTATTACTTTCAGTATTACTTTATCAAGTGCCTTGAGTGTGACCTAGCTATCCTATAGTTCAATTCACTTAGCCATAGTAGTTAATCTCTATTGTGCTTAGTGTTTGATCTTTGCCAATAGGTTGCTTAGATAGTTTAGTGTTTATCTTATTAAGTCAAGTATTTGCTCTGACGTCCGCAAGGGTGTCTCTATTCAAAGCTAGGGTAGAGATAGTTAGAATATAATTAAGCGTGGTTCTTAGTTATAGACTTACCTTCAGATACGGCTGGACCCCCGGATAGCTATGGTAGCAAGCAGGTGGTGACAGCCCTGTGCGCCTTGAATTCCACCACGTAGTTGGCCCAGTTTAACAGTAAGGCTCGTTGTGCTAGCGTTCAACCTAAGTTAGTGGTAAAGGCTAGTACGCCTCGATACTTGATAAGATAGGAATAAAACTATACTTAACTTGGATGCTTAATTGACATTTGCCTATCTTGCTTCGTAGTTATCTTGCTTCGTAGTTATCTTGCTTCGTAGTTATCTAGGAGTAGTTAGTAGTAATTAGTTAGTTATCACTAATTATCCTATTCCCCTTATCCATCTATCCATCCACATTACCTTACCATCCATTTCATCCTTACCTATCCACCCATATATTCTTTCTAGCCTTTCATCTCCTCTCTTCTCTTCTCCTCTTTCCCTTTTCTTATTCTTCGACTCTCATCCCCTCCCTGACTCGACTCATACACCACCCTAGCCTTCCCTTGGGATCAAATAAATCGACACCTGGTACTCCCAGGCGAAGTGCTACTACGATAGTTCTATGCGCTTGCAGAATCTCCTCGTGGTAGATTGCAAACTATCTAGCTAGCTCCTACTAGTGTCGGGATTGACAACCCCATTTGACATTAGTAGATAGCTGCTTTAGCTTCACTCCTTTAGGTATAGTGACTGGACTTGCTACAAGCATTTCTTGCGCCGTTGCCAGGGGTAGATTCCATAGTCTACTCCTAGTCATGACGTTGGCAAGTGTCAACAAGCATTTCTGGGCCGTTACCGGGGATAGTTGCCTAGCTCTATCTTTAGTGAAGTTAAGAACTACCAACACCGCCGTGACCGTGATGTCGAGCGTAACTCGTCCATCATAGTCGTTGTTGTTTGTTTGGTTGGCCCCGTAGTACTACGAGCGTTGGCTCCAGTCCCTAGCCCTATGGTGAGGCCACTGTGGGCACGATTTCGGAAACAATATCGATGCGGATGTTACCTGCACATTATAGCCCCTAGTGACCTAGCCTAGCGGGCAAAGGATTTGGAGACGATGATCATGGGACGACGAGTGCCAACTCGTTTGGGTGAAGCTCATGATCGCGAGGTGACTCGCCATGGCCATCGTGCTCCACCGTACCCATTGGACTCTTTTCTGACCTAACCACCTCATATGCTTGCACTGTTTCGACCATAGCATTCCTCCGACTCTCGCGGTGACAACCACACCGCTGAGCCGTAGGAATAGCCTTGTGCCAGTTTTGTTGCACGGAGGTCATGGTGCCCTATGAGTTGGCGTAGGATGAGGGTCCTTAATTCTTCGGCCACCGCCCTCACCATGACGTGTCGGTCGAGTGAATGTGGGTGCTCTTTTCTTTCTCCCTTCAGTTTTGATCTCCATCGATCCAGTAAAGTGTGGATCGAGCCCTTCTGTTTTCAGCCGCTCCAATCCCTGTTGATTGCAATAACTGTGGATCGAAGCCCCGTGGAACCAAGTTCCCCACCTTTAGTCTGACTCTTTGCGTGTTGGTCGTGTTTATGTAGTATTCTTGCTTCTTGATCCCATTCCTGTGATTCCAGTCTACTGCTATGGCGTGTGGATTGAAGGGAGGTGGATCCCCATTTTACTTTCTCCTTTGCTTCTTCGCACTCGAGCCCTCGTATTCTTGTACCTGTTCTAGACCATAGCGCTCCTAGATCGTCGGGGTGACAACCGCACCGCTGCGGATTCTAGGAATGTATAGTGCCATTTACTGCACACGGGTCGACCCTACGAGTGAATTGAGTGCTTGTGATTTCCGGTGTGTCACTCCCGCCTTTGTCCGTCTTTCGCTATGGCGCGTGCATGGGAGTGAGTTAGACCACCATTGCCTCTCTTTTCTCATTTTGTTCCCTCATCTCGGTCCTCGTCGATTACAATGGCATATGAATCGAGAGATACCAGAACTACTCTCTTTTTCTTGATGGTCGATCTATTCGATCTCGTCCTTAGCCATGACGATTGGATCAAAGATCGGACCCTTGTTCTAGTCGGCAAAGCTCAGGTCCATATCATGACCTCGGTTCTGTGCGAGTCGACTCGATCGACCGTAGGAAAACATTTACACCGAGAACATGACATATAGGTGCTTAGCCGAGATTCTCCTTCGCCTCTTTTGAGCCCAAGGAAAACAAACTCGCTTCATGAGGGCTAGTGTTGTTTTTGCGTGATGTTTGCTTAAGTCGGGATCAGGTCTCAACCATTTTACTCGAGTCGTACAGGTCGACTCGGTCGACCCGGGAAGTACGAGCTAGGTTGCGACTCGAGCTTGTGCTTAGCAAGCATTCGCTCCTGCATATTTTTGAGCCTGAGGATCAGATGTCCATCGCGAGGGTTGAGTCGTTACTCTATTTAGTGTCCCTAGCGTCTTTCGAGTCTAGTTGTCGTGTCAATGTTCTGATTGCCCCTTTGTACTATTTGTCGGTCTCACGAGGTAGTTGCGTTGGGAGCAGCGAAGGTCAGAACGGAACCCGCTGGAGGAGACCGAGGACGACACTGGGACCTGAGGAGAACGGCTACGAGGACATTGGAGATCTCGGACTAACAACGTAACAGGTGCCACAGCCCATCCAACCTCGTAGAATCCTATTAGACATGCAATAATGTAGCTGCTAGCGCTTTACTATTTACAAATGAATTATGATAAGTTGCATGTTAGATTGCTTGTGAAGCCTATACCTTGATGCAACCCTTTCCCCTGCACACCCGCTGTTAGGCTAGACACCGCTTAGTTTACATACTTGCTACTCGCTTCTACTATGCATTATATATGTGATGTGATGCTTGGTGGATGTTGCTTGTGGTTGGCTAAGGCACGCGATGCCGTGATAACAGGATGATGACTTGGGGAGATCTTGGCGTGTGTCTTGGGTGCGTGCGGTGAGGGTTGAGTCGACTGGACAGGATCTACGATGAGTCCGGTGACGAGTCTTGCCGAGGGGATGTGACCTGGGCATCCCATGGGGAGGACCTGTGGCGGGTACATTGTGATCTTGAGAAGAGATCCTGAGGAGGAGTGTCTTCGTGGGACGAATCCCCGGGATAGAGGTGCTGTGTCAGCACGGGGGCGATGGAAGCCCCGAGGAGGAGATGTCTTGTCCAGTCCTTAGGGCCCGATTGCGCTAGGGTGATCAGTCCATAGTACCTTCGTGTGCACCACTTGTTCTTGTATGGGCGGGGACCGTTCCTACCCCCTGGGTGAAATGATGTCATTACTGCTAGGTTGGAAGGTGATAAGTGTAGGGAGGTAAGGGCTGGATACCCACACCCTCCTAAGACAATGTGGTGTTTATTTGGTGCGCCAGGATCCACGTCTCACAGTCTCAGCGTGTCGGTGGATTCTGAGGTGCCCCAGGGCTGAGTGGTAGGATGAAATCATTGCGGATTAGAGGGGAGTTCGGAATCAGCTTAGACGAGTCGGATCATCGATGATAGCTAACCTGTGGTTCCAGGCGTACACGCTCTACAGAGTTGATCGATCTATACGTATAGACGTGTCCACGGTCATGGACAACACTATGGAGCTCAGTTTCCCTCTGACTTAGTGAGAGGTGTCCTTTCTTCTCTCCCCCTGGGTTGATAGGTCCGGCGCTGTCCGTTGAGGCAAGGTACGAGTGGGAGTCGTCCTTGCCGCCTAGAGAGTGAGAGTGTAATGAGATGTGTGGATGGGATGGATGGATGGATGGATGGCCGTATGGTCGGATGCTCGGTCGATGACCGGATGGAAGGCCGTGTGGCCGGGTATATGGATTAAAACTTGATGATTATATTTATAAAATATTGATTACATGCATAGGAAAACTACAGCCATAAATAGGCTCCTTTTTGCTCTTCCCTTGCATTCCTCAAACCACATAGCAAATGCAAGCATAGGATGGGAAAGTGTGGCCAGTACAACAGGTTTGGCGACTTCTACCACGATGAAGGTGGAAGCTAGATGGACTAGGAGGTCTCGTTCCTATATGCAAGTTTGGATGGGAAGATGAAGACGAAGTCTTCGCTCGCTGCTACAACAACTTTGATGATGCTCGTGAAGGAGGAGCCTTCACTCGCCGACGCTCTACGCCGACTCCAGTGTCGATAGGTGTGTGTTACCAATATAGTTTGTACTAGGTGGTGTTTCCATGTGATGTAATGACTTGTAAATCTGTACTATCGCGTTGTATGAACTATGGTAACAACTGAATAATGATTATGTGATGGTTTGAGTCTTTTTGGACTATCACATTATGATGTATCTGCGGATTTCCCTTCGAGGAAATCGTGGGTCGATTCAGTTGGTATCAAAGCCATATTTGCCTGTAGGACGAGAGTTTAGGACCAAACACTAGAATACAAGTCAAATTCCTGCTTGTTGGTAGAACTATAAGTGCTAACACTTCTTTCCCCCTCTCTGCCTTGAGTTCTAAACTAATTGACCTACCCCTTTTGGAAAGTTGACCTACGGAAAACAATTTCCCCCTTATACTGCCTATGCCAGATCGGTAGTTGTGTGAGACTTGAAGGTTTTGGAGTCGCCTTAAGTCAACACTATGCATATAGGAGTTGTAATGCTGCGGATACATGGGTGTATGTCGAGTCTCTGAGTGATGAGTGATTGTCAACTAGGATAATGCGCATGTTCTTTGGCTTGTGTTGTGCAAGTGTCGAGCACAGAGATAGTGATCGAGGGCAAGGTGAAGGTCAAGTAGAGACGTGCCGTGCCGATGGACCGGGAGCGGTGAAGGGCGGACGTGAGGCTTGGACTAAGGGACCGGTGGCCTGAGGATCAGCTGTGGTGGCTGGCGGCCTGGGACAGCGACGAGCGAAGACTTGCGGGACATGGTGTTGCTCGGATCGAGGACCTAGGGACACGTGTCGGTGGACGGGGTGCACGGGCGGTGCATCCCCTCTATAGCTTCGGTTTGGTGGTAGAGCCAGAGAAAAACCATCGGGTGGGCGGTTTCCAGGTTTGGGCCTCAAAACCTGGGCGTGGATGGTTTCCGAGTTTGGCCACAAAACTTGGGCTAAGGACGGTTTCCAGGTTTGGGCCTCAAAACCTGGGTGCTACGGGTTTGCTGAGTTTGGACCACAAAACTCAGGCTACAGTGGGCTGGTTTCCCGGTTTGGGCCTCAAAACCGGGGATTGGCTGTGAAGGCTGGTTTCCCGGTTTGGGCCACAAAACCGGGGGTGCGATGTCCAGGAAAAGGACAAGCGGAGCGGTGGCGGCACGTGGCGACAATCGGTGAGGTTGCGTCGAGGCAACGCTACCAGTTGTGCGGGCGTGGCCGTCGGATCCACCTACCATCGAGTTGGTCCAGAATAACCCTAGGGTTTAGCTGGTTCGCTCTGTAATTAGATAGGGGTAGAGTAGGAAATAGAATTAAGATAAGTAGAGGGAGACACCCTCCTCCCATGGTACCTCATTCATTTGCTCTTTGCTTCTAGGGTTTCCTGCTCTCCCAATCCCCTGCTGTAGCTAGCTGAGATCCGCAGAGAATCATACCTCTGTGTACTGGAGATTTTGAGGAAGTGAGGCCATAACCTCACTGTTGTAGTGTGTGGTAGCCACATGGTTGCAGATCGATGACTTGATTCGCATTTTGGTTCGTGTTCTTCGCGTTCTTCGTTTCTCCGCGATTTTCCCGTCACTCGATCTCTCTCTATACTGCGTCTTTTCGAAATCCACTTGAATCATCTTGTTCTTTTTAGTGAGGAGGTCATTTCGACCAAAGGGATTCATCTAACTCCTCACGAACAAGTAGATCGGGTCAATTTTGTTTTCGTGGCGCTTTTTCGGTTCATACTCCTTCCCTTTCGATTTTTGGGTGTTTGAGTTGATTTGAGCAGATGATTTCTTGGGGATAGTCTCCTAACTACTCCGTGATCATCCTCTCCAAGTTTGGGAACGTAGGATTTTGGTTTGAATCGATTTGGAGAAGATTTGAGTTGAGGGCGACCAAAATCGCCCTTTCTGTTCATTCGCGGACAGTCCGCCGTTGGGGTCACGGACAGTCCGCGCGTCGGGCCTCGACCGAGTCAGTGGTCGCACGGCTCGGCTGTGTTGTTTTGGTTTGATCGGCGGACAGTCCGCCGTTGTCATCCGCGGACAGTCCGCGACTGTCCAGGGAGACTTCAGCAGCATTGCGATTTTGCACTTTTGGCCGGCGGACAGTCCGCGACATGAGCCCGTACAGTCCGCCACTGGGCAGACAGTCCGCGGCCGTACTGCAGGACAGTCCGGGATCCTGCTGTAGCTTCCGGTTTAGTGTGTTTGCTCTCCCGACTTGTTCGTTTGGTTTCTGGACTTCTCGTTTGGCCCTAGAGTTGACCAAGGAACCTCTCTAGGTATCTTTGCTACTTGTTAGCGTTGGTATTTGGAGATTTCTCGTCGTAGCCGTCTATCTACCTTCGGGACTTGGTTTTAGGGGTTGAACTCGTGCTGGAGCTTTTGGCGTTTGGCTTGCTATTACTTTGTGGTGCCTCGCTGTGATCCTAGGGATCATCCACCCTCTTCCAAGGGTCGTGGGCATCACGGTTTCGGTTGAAGCTTTCCGAGGTTGATTTTGGGACATTTGGCCAAAGTTTCGAGAGAAATTTTTGTGGCTCCCATTCACCCCTCCTGTGGTCGCCTTGCTAGTGCTTTCTTGGTCCTTCAATTGGTATCGGAACTGGTTAAGGATCTTCCACCTTAGCCAGTTCTAGATCCACAGAAGGCGACATGGATCGCGGCGTGGGCAAACCGACGTTTTTTGATGGGACGAACTATGCGTATTGGAAGATACGCATGTCGGCCTATCTCTAGAGCGTGGGCTCTCTGTTTGGGAGATTTGCAACAGGGACGATTACGTTGTCTTGGCTGCTCATGTTACTCAGCTTCAGATGGATGAGCACGATGCCAATAGCCGAGCACGTAGCGCTCTTTTCTCCTATCTGAGCATGTCCGAGTTTGATCGCGTTTCTCACCTCCCCACGGCTCGTGAGATTTGGGCGACCCTCATGCACTTCCATGAGGGAACCTCTCAAGTCAAATCCTGTCTCTATGAGTTGCACAAGTGGGAGTACGAGAACTTTCGACACATGCCTGGCGAGAGCATAGAGAGTTTATTCGCTCGCTTTCAGGTCATTGTCAACAAGATGAGAGCGAACAAGAAGCTGTTGCCTTTTGACGATCATGAGAGGGCTTTGAAGCTTTTGCACACTCTTGATCGGTCGGTGTGGGACTCAAAGGTCCAGGCGATCATCGAATCGCCTAACTATGAGACTCTCACTTGCGACGAGCTCTTTAGCAAGCTCAAGTCTAGTGAGATTGACGCCATGTCGAGGGCTTCTTTTGAAAATCCTTCCGGCCCGACTATGGCTTTGGTTTCTAGCTCTTCTGCTAACCCCTCTGAAGGATTTGCACTTTCTTCACTCTTTTTTGTCACAGAGGACCAGCTGGAGTCTTTGGGGGATGACGAGTTGGCGTTGCTCGCCAACCGGTTCTCGCGGTTCCACAACAACCCGCATGAACCGTCACCGCGGAGGAGGACGCTCAGGATGCTTTGAGTGCGGCGACCCCGATCACTTCATCGCCAACTGTCCCAAGAAGAAGAACACATCTGGGAAGGGCGATCATGGGCACAAGTACGACTTCGGCAAGCGCAAAGAGAAGTACGTCCCCGCGAGGCACAAGCGGAGGGGCGGCTTCGACAAGGAGTACATCAAGAAGAAGTACTTGGAGAAGGCCCAGGCTGAGCAGCGTGCGTTCTTCGCCACACTCAGCGACGTTGACGGCCCGGATGACGACTCCACTTGCTCAAGCGATGACGAGTCCAAGAAGAAGAAGAGGATCGAGGACAAGCTGAACGGCCCCTGCTTCTTCGCCGACGACGAAGGCCTCTGCACCATGGCCCTTGGTGATGAGGTCGACGGCAAGCTGGAGGACACCCCTCGGAACGACGACAACGATGACACATCTCAGGTATCTCTCACCCACGACGAGCTTTCTGCTGAGGTTGAGAAGCTTACTGCCACCTTGCTTAGTCAAGATAAGTTGCTTAGGCGTGCTGCTAGAGAGCGCAAGGAGTTTAGGCAGAAGTGGGAGGACACAGTGAGGGAGCTTGAGTTTGCTAAGTCGACCGTGGTCGTTTCTAAGGAAGTGGAGTGTGAGATGTGCACCAAGCACATGACAGACCTTCTCACCTTGAGAGGTAAGTATGCTGCTTTGGTTGGAGAGGTGGATGAGCTCCGGGCTAGACCCTTGTTGTTGTGTGCGTGCAAGTCTTGTCCAGTCTTGCAAACCGAGTTGGCAGAGAAGGATGCCAAGATTGAGTCTCTTGAGAAGGCCAGCTCGGGTAGCACTTGTGTGACTAGGTGCGCTTTGTGTGAGGGTTTGGAGATGGAGATCGCTAACGTGAAGCATGACAAGATGCAAACCAAGGAGGAAAACACATACCTTCGGACCATGTTGTCATGGGTGTCTAGCGGTGAGACACAGCTCGGGATGATGATCTCCCAATTCAAGCGAGTTGCTGGAGGTCCTGGTGTAGGTTTTGCTCCTGGTGTTGATCTTTCTGTTTTTGGGAAGATTGGAGAGTCGAGTGGTCTAAACCCATGTGAGAAGCCCAACTCCACCACTACTCCAAACTTACCAAGCTTCCACCCAAAGAGCCTCTCAAGCCTAACACCAAGGATGGGGTGTTTGAAGAACCTCCACGAGCTCCACCCAAGAACCAGCAATGGGCTCCTAAACCCAACCACCTGAAAAACAAGCTAGACACAATGCCACCTATCCAGGAGGTGCTTTTGCCACAGAAGGGCAAAGTGATCCACACCCACAACCGTGTGTACCAACAACCCCCTTTGAGAGCGGTGAGGTACCATTGTGAGCATTGTGGGAGAGATGGACACTTGAGTGAGTTCTTCTTTCAGCGCAAGAGAGAGGCGCACCGTGCTAGGGAGATGAACAATCCGGACATGTACCATCCTTTCCATGATGTACATGTGCCGAATGTTCAGAAGAGAGCTCCAAGGAGAGCTGCTAGGCCTAGAGGTCCAGAACCTCAAGTTCCCAGGCCTAAGCAGCAGAGAGGATGTGCCTGGCGGGAGCCTGCAGTTGTAGGCTATGGACCCCGTGGCGGTGGCTTTGTTGTAGAGCGTTTTCCCCCGCCGCGTTTTGAGTATCGCGATGGACGCTCTTCCCTTAGCGGACAACGTTTTCCTCAACGTGGTGATCGCTTTCCCCGTAGGCGTGCTAGGAATGGTTTTTCTACTAACCGTTCTTTTGAGCATCCAGCCCAACACTGGTATTCTTCCTACTTCACTAACCCCAGTGTTGGACCGTATCCTCACCCTATGTCTTTTTATTGATGTAGGTAAAACGACTGGAGGACGTTTGGTTGGTGGATTCCAGTTACTCGAGGCACATGACCGGAAACGCCAAGTGGTTCTCCAGTCTTAGTCCAGTCACCGGAAAGGAGTTTATCACATTCGGCGACAACAGCAAAGGTAAAGTGTTGTCTCATGGGTCGGTGCGAGTTAATGAGCACTTTGTGTTGCGCGATGTTGCTCTTGTTTCTAACTTGCATTTTAACCTTCTTTCTGTTTCGCAACTATTTGATGACGACTATGAGATTCGTTTTGAGCCGAATCTCAGTCGTATTTTGGATCCTCAGGGCAATCTTGTTTGTGTGATTTCGCCCTTTGGGAAAGTCTTTCGTGCGGATTTCTCGGAGTCTTTTGGCACTTCTCATTGTCTTGTGGCTGGACCTTCCTCCTCTGATCTTTGGAAGTGGCATAGGAGACTTGGACACTTGAGCTTCCACTTGCTTGCAAGGCTTAGTTAACTTGGCCTAATCCGAGGATTGCCCAAGTTGCATATGGAGAAGGATCTTGTTTGCCACTCTTGTAGACATGGGAAGAAGGTTGCCGCTCCCCACCATCCAGTGACTCAGGTCATGACCAAGCGCCCTGGAGAGCTTTTGCACATGGATCTTGTTGGTCCGGCTCGGGTGAGCTCGGTTGGGGGGAAGTGGTATGTGCTTGTCATTGTTGATGACTTTTTGAGATATTCGTGGGTCTTCTTTTTAGCTGAGAAGACCGAGACTTTCTCCTTTGCTCGCAATCTGATTTTGCATCTTCAGAACGAGTTCCCTTTGAACTCGATGCGAGCCATTAGGAGTGATAATGGTTACGAATTCAAGAATTCGGATTTTGAGAAGTTTTATAACTCTTTAGTTTTAGAGCATCAGTTTTCTTCCCCCTACACACCGCCCCAGAATGGTGTTGTAGAGAGGAAGAATCGGACCCTTGTTGAGATGGCCAGGACGATGCTCGATGAGCATAGGACTCCTAGGCGATATTGGGCCGAAGCTATGAGCACTACATGCTACATTTCCAATCGCATTTTTCTCCGAGCTTTCTTGAAAAAGACTTCTTATGAGTTGCGTTTTGGAAAACTGCCCAAGGAGAGTTATTTTTGAGTTTTTGGTTGCCATTGTTTTATACTTAAAAAGGGCAACTCAGACAAGTTTGAGTCTCGTTCTTCTGACGGTGTATTTTTGGGTTATGGCACTCATACTCGCGCTTATCGTGTACTTAACCTTGATACTAACCGAGTCATGGAGACATCAGATGTCACCTTCGACTTGACCATGGTTTGTCCTTCTTCTCGTTTTGAGCGTGCAGGTGATCATGAGGTTGGTGAACCTCTTTTTGATGATGAGGACGAGGGTGCTGAAGGTTTAGATGATCCAGCACCCCCTCCACCTGCAGTGCTGCAAGGAGCGGCTTCTACTACGACTCACGGCCCTGACACTTCTTCCTCTTGGGGGCCATGGGATCCGCCACCTCGTGCGGTACCTTTTGTACCCGGGGAGGCACCAGCTGCTGTTGAGGGGGAGATCACTTCTGCACGGGAGGCGCCACGACACATCCAGCGCCAACACCCCCCTCAGCAGATGATTGGCAGCATCGACAAACGTGTCACTCGGTCCAGGTCACAAATCTCTCACTTTGCTCATTCTGCTTTTGTTGCTGATTTTGAGCCCCGAGATGTTGGACATGCTTTGATAGATCTGGATTGGGTCAATGCTATGCATGAGGAGTTAGAGAACTTTGAGCGAAATCGGGTTTGGGTTTTAGTTCCACCTCCTCCAGATTGTAAGCCTATTGGGACAAAATGGGTTTTCAAAAACAAGCAAGGAGATAATGGCCACGTTGTTAGAAACAAGGCCAGGCTTGTAGCGAAGGGCTATAGTCAGAAGGAGGGGATAGACTATGAGGAGACTTTCGCTCCGGTAGCTCATTTGGAGGCTATTAGGATACTCTTGGCTTTTGCTGCATCCAAAGGTTTCAAACTTTTTCAAATGGATGTCAAGAGTGCCTTCTTAAATGGCTACATAGAAGAAGAGGTTTATGTTGAACAACCCCCCGGTTTTGAAAATCCCAAGTTTCCAAACCATGTTTTCAAACTCCACAAAGCTTTATATGGTTTGAAACAAGCCCCCTAGAGCCTAGTATGATAGGTTGAAAACCTTTCTGCTTGCTAAGGGTTTTAAAATGGGATGTGTGGATAAAATGCTTTTTCTCCTCAAGCAAGGCAAAGACACTCTCTTGGTCCAGATTTACGTGGATGATATCATTTTTGGTGGTTCTTCTCACGCTTTGGTTGCCAAGTTTGCAGATACTATGAGCAGGGAGTTCGAGATTAGTATGATGGGCGAGCTGACTTTCTTTCTCGGATTGCAAATTAAGCAATCCCGAGAAGGGACGTTTGTGCACCAGGGCAAGTATACCAAGGAGTGGCTGAAGAGGTTCGATATGGGTGAGGCCAAGCCTCTTCCAACACCCATGTCGACCACGACGGCCCTAGATGCAGACAAGGATGGAGAAGCTGTGGACCAGAAGGAGTACCGAAGCATGATCGGGTCGCTGCTCTACCTGACGGCGACACGCCCGGACATCCAGTTCGCGGTGTGTCTGTGTGCGCGCTTTCAGGCGTCGCCGTGCACTTCTCACCATCAGGCGGTCAAGCGCATTTCAGGTACCTTCATTTCACACCTAAGTTCGAGATTTAGTATTCAGCTTCCTCCACCCTCTCCCTTTGCGGTTATTCCGATGCTAATTTTGCTGGTTGTCGCATTGAGCGCAAGTCCACTTCTGGGACTTGTCAGTTTATTGGTTCTTCTCTTGTATCGTGGTCTTCTCGCAAGCTGTCTAGTGTCGCCCAGTCTACCACGGAGGCTGAGTGTTGACGCAAAATGTGGCGCCTCGCGTCAAAGGCACACAACAATCCGAACGAGGCTAGCTTCAATCGGGAACCCGGGGTATATCGAACCCGGAGACGTGCTAGTCGGTTTGACCTAAAAACCAACAAGGGATAAAATGTGAGAATACCTTGGAACATGCTGGGTAAAAACCAGACAGTTCCATATGTACGGCTTTGGAAGCCAATCACGACGGCGCACAGCTATAGAAGCTGTTTGCCGAAACAGGTTTAAGATGTCATTCGGCAAGTGTAAAGAGAAAGCATGTAAACATGTCGATTGCCGAATACACACATGACAAAAGAATAAAAAAGGTAACTTGTAAATACAAATCTATTTGGATAACATGCGCATAGGCCAATCCAGCTAGTCTGCCGCACATCCGGCCTTCATAAACCCGTCAGGCATAAACTCAAGCAAAGCTAATCCACCGCATGATACCACTTGCTATAAATCTACACCACTCCTTATAATTAGATTAATCCACCGCATGATACGATCTAATTATAAGAAGCTAAAAGCACACATACATCCGAACAGATCTATACATACTCATTACTCATGTAAGCTTAACCAGAATCGGCAAACTAACCGAACTGGTGTCCATGAAGAAGAAACATACAAGCGAAGCATGATTAAACTAATCTAAAAACCTGCACCTGCCGCACGGCACCCAGCTCTATCAAAGCCTAAACACGACCGGCCTGCATGAACCCGCAACATGTAACAATCTAGATTGAAAGTCGGTTCGGCCATCATGATCTTATAATTAGCAAAGCACAAGCAAACTCGCGCAACAAGGCCGAACGAAGATCAATCTAGATTGGGCAAAAAGTGTTGTACGAATTAAATAAATAAAACATATAACACATGATAACTTGATGAATCTATTAGATCTGCCAAACCTAACAGAGCCGATAACTATTTTTACTCATGACTCAATCCGCCGCACGATACAAGTCATAGGTAAAAACTTCCCGTCATAAGCTTAAATCCACCGCACGATACTAAGCTTAACATACGAGACTACTTGCATCATATCTAAATCCACCGCATGATACTAGACATGATAACAAGGTTGCTGGTAATTACGGAGGTCGACGGATCGATGATTCCTCTCGAAGAACTCGACGACACAACTATAAGGACTAGAAGATGGCACGGGGCCGGTTGTATTGATGTGGTTGTGAACAATTTTACAATGGTCGAGGGCTTATATTTATACCCTGGACGAAACACGAGTCCTAGACGATTACGACTTTACAATGAAATAAGGAAAGATACAAACCCTACATTATTTGGTGCCTTCCATCACCCCGTGTCTTCTCGTATAAGCCGGCTTTACTCACAATACGCGTTTTCCGAATGGAACCATGGCCTCGCGAAATAGCCGACCGCGTAGACAGTTACCAAAACTCGGAGGACCAAACAGCTGCCGATCGTTTGCCGAATCTGTCTCCTCTGCTGACCGGATCCACCTGTCATATTCTTATGCGTGCAAAAATCTGGTGTTAACACTGAGTATGTTGTTGCGGCTAGCTGCTGTTCTCAGTTGCTTTGGATGATGGCCACTTTGCGTGATTTTGGTCTGAGCTTTTCTCATGTTCCTTTGCTTTGTGACAGCACGAGTGCTATTAGCGTTGCTAAGAGCCCTGTGCTTCACTCGAAGACCAAACACATTGATGTGCGCTTTCACTTTTTGCGAGACCACTATGAGAATGGTGATATCGATCTTTGCCATGTCGATACTCATCATCAGTTGGCTGATATTTTCACCAAGCCTTTAGACCAATCAACTTTTAATCGGTTGAGAGGTGAGCTTGGTGTGTGTTTCCCCTTTTAGATGGGGGAAACATTTTGGTTCTTGTATCATAAACTTACTATTTTTCGTTTGTCTTGTTTTTCTTTTGGTTTAGTCTTTTCGCATACGCTTTTACATTCTGAGCTTCAGGTATATAATCTTTAGAATGTAATTATGCTTTGTTCAGTATGCTCTGATGCTTTATGTTGATACTTGTAGCTTATGCCCTTTCTGATCACTAATACATGTTATGAGCTGAGCTATTTTGGAATGGTAAACCTGCTTAACAAACATAAAACTTGAAAATGTTCACCATTGAGATATGCAACTAGCATGTGTAGGATGTGTTGAATTCACTCGTGGTTTTCATATATGCTAGGTTGCTATGTCTCTAGTTCTGAGTCATTCACTTGCTTGGTATGTTCATATTCTGTCAATAAAATTTGAACCAAGTAGGTAGATGGACCTCTGTCCGGTAAATATGTAACAAGGTGGGTACTATTTCACCTTGTTATGCCTTATAGAAACTAGTATCTACTACGGCAGATACCATATTTACTATAGGCTGATAGCCGGGTGTTAAGCCGTACTACCTTGTGAGTTGTATTGAGCTCGAAGCTCGTAACTCAAATATGGTTACCGCTGAACCAATCCGTCCGAGTAATATTAAATATTAGTCGGTGGTAAACCCTGCTATTGCAGAGATTTTTATGTGACTGATTAGTCGTGATGAGATGTAGAAAAAGTCTGGATAATTTGTAAAGTTCTTGTTTCTGATGAACTCCAAACTTTATTAATATCCGACTAATAAATACAAATGCCCTGAGTCAGAATTGCAGCGTAGTCCTTAAGTATGGAATTTCTTCAAGTGCTCAATATTCCATGAATTTGGCAGTGGAGATCCATCTTCAGTGACTAGCTCAAATGACCCGGGTCTTGTTACTTTGGATACAATGTAAGGTCCTTCCCATGGACTCATAAGCTTGTGGCGCCCTGTAGTATTCTGAATTTTCTTTAGGACCATGTCGCCTACTTGAAAAGTGCGGTGATGGACGTTCTTGTTGTAGTAGCGCCTCATCCCTTGAAGGTACCTTGCTGACTGAAAGAGTGCGGTTAATTGGGCTTCTTCGAGGCTGTCGACTTCTAGCCGCCTGGTGTCATCAGCTTCGCCTTCGTTATACTGCTCTGTTCGTGGGGCGTTCCAGATTAAGTCAGCCGGGAGGATCACTTCAGTGCCATATACCAGGAAGAAAGGAGTTTGGCCTGTTGCCCGACTTCGCTGTGTCCGTAGCCCCCAGACTACTTTGGGCAGTTCTTCGACCCACTTTCCGCCATGATCTTTTAGGAGGTCTAATAGTCTTGGTTTTAACCCTGCAAGAATCAGGGCGTTTGCTCGTTCAACTTGGCCGTTGGACTGTGGATGGGCCACTTATGCATAGTATATCTTGATTCCGCAGTCGTTGGCCCATGACTTAAATTCAGTAGCCGTGAAAGATGCTCCGCATGAATTGTACTGATTTGGATGCATTGAACTTGATCAAGGGCATGTACTCGATCCACTTTGTGTCGATTGCGACGTATATGTACTCGAATCCACCTGGAGCACGCTTAAGAGGACCCACCATGTCAAGTCCCCAGCATGAGAAAGGCCATGATGGAGGAATACAGATCAATTCATGTGCAGGTACAAACTGCTGCTTGGCAAAGAACTGGCACGATTGACAGCGACGGACTAAGTCTTCTGCGTCTTTCAAGGCTGAGGGCCAATAGTACCCTAATCTGAAGATTTTTCCGACTAGAGTCCTTGAAGCTGCGTGGTTACCGCAACACCCAGAGTGAACTTCATTTAAGATTTCCCTGCCTTCTTCTGGTGAGATGCATTTGAGGAGGATTCCTGTTGAAGCTCCGCGTCGATACAGCTTGTCGTTGACTAAAACATAGTTTTTGCTACGTCTGGTGACTTGCTGTGCGGCAGTTTTATCACTTGGCAGTTTATGCTCTTTGAAGTAGTCAATGAAGACTTGTGTCCAGTCGGGTGCTAGCATTAGAACCGCGATGGATGGTGTTGACTCAGCCTCTTCCTTCTCTTGGATTGACGGCTTGGATAATTCATGTACGAAGGTACCACTAGGGACCAAGGCTTTGTCGGATCCTAATTTTGCTAGGATGTCTGCTGCCACATTGAGGTCCCGGGTAATATGAATGAGTTCTAGCCCAAAAAAGTGTTTTTCCAGCTTGCGGACTTCCGCGCAATAAGCGTTCATTGTTTCCTTTGTGCAATCCCAGTCTTTGTTGACTTGGTGAATTACTACGGAAGAATCGCCATAGACTAGGAGTCGCCTGATGCCCAGTGCGGCTGCTAGCTTAAGTCCATGGAGTAGTGCTTCATATTCTGCTTCGTTGTTGATAGCGGGCCACAATATCTGCAGAACGTACTTGAGCTGCTCTCCGGCGGGTGATACTAGAAGTACTCCGGCTCCTGCTCCTCCGTGTTTTAGGGACCCGTCGAAGTACATCTTCCAGTGGTCAAGAATAGCGTTGTCTTGGGTCTGCTGTATCTTTGTCCACTCAGCGACGAAATCAGCTAGAGCCTGTGACTTGATTGCTTTTCTCGGAGTGAACTTGATGTTGAGTGCTCCCAGTTCAACTGCCCACTTGGAAATTCTCCCAGTGGCGTCACGATTATGGAGGATTTCTCCCAGAGGGAAATCTGTGACGACTGTAATCTAATGAGCATCGAAGTAATGTCATAGCTTTCTTGAAGATATGAGTAGAGCATAGAGTAATTTCTATACTTGAGGGTATCTGACCTTCGAATCGGAGAGTACCTCGCTAATGTAGTACACTGGTTGCTGGGTGTGGTAGATGTGCTTGTCATCATTGCGCTCAACCACGATTGTTGTGCTTACGACGTGTGTGGTAGCTGCGATATATAGCATCATTGGCTCCCTGGGTTCTAGTGGTGTCAGTATAGGTGAATTGGTTAGGTTGAAGGACCGGATTAGCGACCAGAGGGGGGTGAATGGGAGCTTCAAATTCAACTAGTGAATTGTATAGCCCTTGTCCCAGAAAGTCACCCCAAATGCGAAGACTCGAAATCACCGGAGTGTTTACGACCTACGAGTAGGTGGATACCCTAGGAGATGTCCTAGTGGTACAGCGGAACCTCCGGAGAAACCCCAAAACCAACTGCCAAAGCCACGGAACAAAACTGAACAATCAGCAGGTTCGCGGACTGTCCGGGGTCAGGGTCCCGGACTGTCCGCCCAACGCCGGACTGTCCGCCACTGGAGGTGCGGACTGTCTGCCGGCAAAAGGACGGAAATAGAACTGTTTTGATCAAGTTCTGGATGACTCCCGGACTGTCCGCGGTTTGCACGCCGGACAGTCCACGGTACAAGTGAACAGTGACCGTCGAGCGTCCGATGCTGACCCTGTGCTGCGTCCGATGTGACCCCGGACTGTCCGCGGGTCACTGGCGGACTGTCCGCCGATCACGAGACCGAGAACAGTATCGCTCTACGCAGTTCTGACCTAGCCAAGCCCCGAGTCCCGGACTGTCCGCCACTGAAGGGGCGGACTGTCCGCGGATGAGCAGAACACAGGAAAAACGCTCGGGACAGACTCCAAATCAATCGAAACTTCACCAAACCAAAAGGGTCTTCGATCAAACTCCTCCCAGGTGTTCCTCTATGTATTGGGGTGCTAATCCTAAGAAATCATTGCACCAATCCAAGTCAATTGATAGAAATCCGAGGATCACCGGAAAGGGGAAAGAAGGAAGGACGAACACGAAATCAACCCGATCTATGGATTCGTGAGGTTAGGAGAGAAATCCTTCAGTAGAAAGAAGGGGCTCACGACCAAGAACAAATTGATTCAAGTGGAATCGAAAATCATCTCGTGAAGAGAGAGAACGAAGCAAATCTCCAAGAGACGAAAAACCAAAACGTGAAGAACACAAAGCACGATTCGATTTCAGCCGAAATTCCTCCACACGAGGAGACAACGAGAATACGGTCTCATTTCCTCAAAGATCCAAATACACAGAGGTATGATTGTGGTCTCTGCGGATCGCTTGCAGCGAGGTATGATTAGAACCTAAGCGAGGGCTAGAGAGAGAGCTCAGGAACAAATGACTGCAAGGATAGAGGGAGAGGAGGGGTGCCTCTCTTATTTATAGCCTAAAACAATAATCCCCTTACTACCCCTAGATACTTGAGTGAAACGGCCAACCCTTGGGGTATCCCGATCCAACTCTGCTGATAGTTGATCTGACGGCCACGCGCCTTCCTCATCCGTAGCTTCGCCTCGACGCAAGCCTCCGGATGCCGCCACGTGCCGCCCAATCGACCGCCGCGCCTACCTCGTGGATAGCGTCGCCTCCGTGCCAGCCTCTCCACGCCGCCACGCGTCGACCGTCCTTTTTGCGGACCTCCCCCGGTTTTGAGGCCGAAACCGGGAAACCTAGGCCTTCCCCCGGTTTTGAGGCCAAAACCGGGAAACCCCAAACTCAGAAACCCGCGCACCCAGGTTTTGAGGCCCAAACCTGGAAACTGTCCTCGCCGAGTTTTGAGGCCCAAACTCGGAAACCGGCCACCCCGAGTTTTGAGGCCCATACTCGGAAACCGTCGAGGGTAGCCTTTTGAGGCTTAGCTACCAAACCCGTGCCGTAGACGGGATGTGGTTCGCACACCCCGAGTTCCAGCACCGATGCCGGAGCATGTCCAGCCTCCACGCCGGGCAACCTCCCGACTCGGCCGATGCATCGCACATCCCCATGTACTCTTGCTTGTCAACGCCAGGTGCCAGCTACCACAGCTGATCCTCAGGTCTCCTGGTCCATCGGTCCAAGCTCCACGTCCGCCCTTCACCGCTCCCGGTCCGTCGGCACGACACGTCCCCACTTGACCTTCACCTCACCATCGACCACTGTCCGAGCTCCGCATCTGCACATCAACACAGCCAAGAGACATGTTGCCCGTTGATCGATCACTCATCACTCAGGAAGGGAACCACAAGGGCACATATCAACCTTGTGTTCTCATAGGTATCCTTTGAGTTGTTCAAAGGCCCTGTTCGCTTCTTCCGTCCACTGAAATTTATCGTCAGCCTTGAGTAATTTGAAGAAAGGTAATCCCTTTTCTCCTAGCCGTGAGATAAATCAATTTAGTGCAGCCATGCACCCGGTGAGCTTCTGAACATCCCTGACTGAGGTAGGTGGTTTTATGTTAATGATAGTTGTGATTTGTTTTTGGCTAGCCTTGATGCCCCGATGGCTAACAAGAAAACCGAGTAATTGTCCCGAAGGTACTCCGAAGACGCATTTTGTAGGATTGAGTCTCCATTGGTATGCGTGTAGTCGGTTGAAAGTTTCCTTTAGGTCTGATATCAGAGTAGTCGGATCCTTTGTCTTTATGACCACATCATCAACATAAGCTTCTGCGTTTCGGCCAATCTAGTCACCCAAACAATCTTGGATGGCTCGTTGATAAGTGGCTCCTGCATTCTTTAACCCAAAGGACATGGTTTTATAACAGTAGGCGCCGAAAGGAGTTATAAACGATGTCTTGGGTTGGTCTTCTTCCTTGAGGGCAATCTGATGGTACCCAGAATAGCAATCCAAAAAGGATAAAAGAGCGGAGCCTGCGGTGGCGTCAACTATTTGATCTATCCTTGGTAATCCGAAAGGATCTTTTGGACAGTGTTTGTTAAGGTCTGTGTAGTCAACACACATGCGCCACTCGGCGGAGTTCTTTTTCTTGACTAGCACTGGGTTAGCTAACCACTCGGGGTGGATGATTTCTCTGATGAATCCAGCTGCTAGTAGTTTGGCTATTTCCTTCTTGATTGCCTCTTTTTTCTCTGGTGAAAATCGTCGTAGTGTTTGCTTGATAGGTTTGGACCCTTCTTTTAGCTCCAGTTTGTGCTCAGCCAAGTTCCTTGGGACTCCCGGCATATCAGCCGGTTTCCAAGCAAATATATCTCTGTTTCCTCTACGGAACTTGGTGAGCGCGAATTCCTATTCTTCAGATAGGTGACCGCTGATCACTGCCGTCTTGGAGGAGTCACCGGTTTCTAGGTCAATATGTTTTGTAGAGACTGTTGTTGATGGTTGGATAGTACCCGCCTTCTTGGTTGGGATGTCTGAATCTCCAGGCTTGGTATTATGCACCATCTGAGCGAGTTCTTGTAACTCCCGGGTGAGTTGAGCTTTTTCAGCGATCTGGACAGCCTCAGTGTCGCAATCAAATGATCGCTTCAAGTCACCTCTGAATGTTAGAATTCCTTTAGGACCCGGCATCTTCAGGAGAAGGTACGGGTAGTGAGGTACTGCCATAAACTTGGCGATGGCTGGTCGTCCAAATATGGCATGGTAAGATGACTCAAAGTCGGCTACTTCAAAACTGATGTACTCAGTTCGATAGTTGATCTGAGTTCCAAAAGTTACGGGTAATATGATTCTTCCGAGTGGTACAGCCGCCTTTCCGGGTACTATGCCATAGAAGGGGGCACTTGATGGTGTGAGCTGTGTTGCCAGATCCAGATTCATCTTGCGTAGGGTGCTTGCGAAAATGACGTTAAGTCCTGCCCCTCCATCGATGAGTACTCTGCTCAATGTAAACCCAGCGACCGTGGGATCTAGGACTAGCGGGTAGTGCCCTGCGTTGGAGACGCTGGTCCATTGGTCTGCTCGGGAGAAGCTGATCGGGTGCTCAGACCAGTCAAGGTACCTGGGAGTCGCTGGTTCTGTAGACATGATCTCCCGTAGTGAAAGCTTCTGGAGCCTCTTACTGTCGCTAGTAGTTACTCCCCCGAAAATGACATTGATAGTCCCTTTGGGGTGTTGGAAACCACCGGTTTCTTGTGGAGGGTCCTCAGCTTTGTTCTTGCCTTTGTCCTTCTTGTTTTTGTTGAAGTCAGAGTTCAGGCCTCGCTCCTTGAGTTGTCGACAGTGCCTTGCCTGATGTCTGGCTTTCGGATGAAAGGGGCACGGTCCGTCGAGTAAGTCATCAAAGGCAAATGGCTTGTTCCCCTTCTTCTGAGGCTCCATGGCAGCAACAGTATTGTATCCTGCCCTTTTCTGGGTGTTCTGCTGCGATGTCTGGTTGCCTCTCTGGTTGTTCCCTCGATCACCCTGCGTGTTTCTATCGGGGAAACGCTCCTGTGTACGTTCTTCTGTCGCCATCATGGAGTTTACGGCCCGATGGAACTCGTCAGCGGTGGTCGGGTCCTGCTTGATGAAATCTTTGTAATTGTACCTTTCGCAGATGCCGTTGCCAAAGAGGTCAATTACTTCTCTGTCTGTGATGTCAGATACTGTGGAGCGGATCTATGAGAAACGCCTATAGTATTCCCGCATTGATTCGTTTTCCTGTTGCTTGCAGGTTCTGAGCTTAGTCCGGGGGTCTGATCTCTCTGGGACACCCGCAAAGTTTTCGTTGAAGATACGATGGAGTTGCTCCCAGGAGTCGATGGACTCGGGTTTAAGCCTGTCGAACCAAGCAAGCGGCATTGTTTCTAAAGCCATTGGGAGATAGAGTGCCTTGACGTCATTGCTTCCACCGGCCAGCTCAACTGCTTGAGCGTACAGCCTAAGCCATCGTTTAGGTTCTGTCTTCCCGTTGTACTTTGAATAGTTTCCGGGTTTGAATTTTGGTGGGAACGGGACTGCTCGTAGCCTTTGGGAGAAGCAGGGGAAGCGATCGATTGCGTCGGATGCTGCGACTGCGATTCCTCTGTATGAAGATTCGGCTCCTCCCTCAGCTTGGTCTGGTACTCGGTGGCCCAGACGACTCCTTACTGGGATTCGACCGAGTCGCTCTTGAACAGGCCGCCTCTGGCTTGGGTGAGAGGAAGCTTGCTCGTCAACCAGAGACTCGAGGTTCCGTCCCCGAAGTTGTAGCGCGGTAGTCTGAAGCATGACCAATCGTCGCTCTTCCTCAGGGGTGCGATTGTCTTTGGCTCCCATCTCTGTGGCTAGGGCCATGATGTTCTGGTAGGGTGTCTGGAAAACCTTGTGACCAGCGACTCTCATAAACTCGGGCTCGAGGTTGCGGGAGCAATCGTCTCGTCGGCGATTGTGATCGTTTTGTGATTGATGCTCCTGATCACGTTGGGCGCGAGCATGATTTTCCGCGTCCTCTTCTAGGCGTCTCCGAGTGTTATATTCTTCGAGTCGTACATTATAGCGGTCGACTGCCTCCTTGCGGTGATTTGTGCGCCTTCTGTGAGGTTTTTTTGCTTGATTCTTTCTAATTCTCTCAGCTTTTAAGGACTCGGTTTCTGCGGGTCCTTCAGGATCATTGTCAGATATCATACTTGGAGTTTCATCATCCTGGAAGACATTTGGAGGGGTCGGTGGTCGTAGAGATGACTGATGCCCCGCCATGAAGACTTCACGGGTGTAGCCTTGGATTATTGATCCTGGCGTGACCGACTCCAAGGTAGAAGTGCTGGAGATTAGTTCTGTTGAGGTGTCGAGTTCCTCAAGGGGGAGCTGATGTCCGTGTTGATATGGGAGCTGCTGATCAATTGTGCCAACTAGCCGGGCCGGAGCTGGCTGTATTGGCCAATGGATGATGTTTCCCTCCTTGGTAGAGCTGAAGACGAGTCCTTGTTGAGCTCCCGTCAAAGGTATCTGTTGATACTCTTTGAATCTTGAGTCAGTTGGGTCTTGGAGGTTTCGAGCTGAATTCCGTAGCCCGAAGGTGATGCCATGTCTGATCTCCGAGTCCTTTTCGTTCTCAAAGTTTGAGTTCGAGTAGGAGTCGGGTGCTTCAGGTTGGTTCTCGGAATCTCGTGGATCTTGGACTGCAAGATTTGCTAGGTTCTGGGTGAGATCATCCATCTTTGGTGTGGCTTGCACTTCTGGATCAGTGTGAAGTTGTCGATGCAGCTTTCCTTGATCATCCGCGATGCAAGTCCATGAACCAAAAACGAAAATTGATCCCGCCGAGAACATGTTGTCATGGTTCGCCGGGCTCTTGGTCGTCGAATCGCCGAAAGCCCCTACCTGGCGCGCCAGCTGTCGGTGTTTGTTAACCGGCAACTCGTCTTGAGTAATCTCAGACGATTTGTTCAGTGGGGATCGGCGTTCGTAGGACTCGGTGAGTACACAGGGACAGCGATTTATACTGGTTCAGGCCGCTAAATAGCGTAATACCTTACGTCCAGTGCGGCGTGTGCCTTGTGTATGATTATGATTCAATGTTCGTTCTTCTCTGGAGCCCGCACCTGCTTCCCCTTATATATCCAGGTGAAGCATAGTGCAGACCGAGTCCTAGTCGGTTACATCAGAGGAGTCCTATTCTAATTACAAGACTTACTTTTGGAACTCAACTAGGTTACAATAGGAGTCCTAATCCAAATACGCTTCGTATCAAGTCTTCGGATCTCCAATGCCGTCCGTGATTAGTCGGAGGGATCATCTTCTGATGATATCTCTGACATCCTGGTCCATCAGTTAAGTGAATTAGAAAGATCGAGATGGGATTGCTTGTCAACACATCACAGTTTTGAGACTGTTTCTCATTGCACTTTGAGTTAAACTTGAGCTGTGTAGTGTATGACCGAAATTGTTGCTTTAAGCTTCTGATTGCCTCTGCAGAGGCTTCGCACAGTTGAAAAGTTAGGCAATGACAAGCTTTCAACCTCTCGCAATCACATGCTGAAATTTGAACTTGTGTAACCTGAACCGCTGCAACTCTGATAAAATTTGGATACACAAGTCTATGTTTCATTCTATAAGCATGATGATTGAACTTTGCTAGGGGTAATTCACCTTGTATACATGTTTAGCACTTGTTTGACTTCCTGTCTATACTTGTCTAGTGCTATTTTGCTGGTGAACCCTTTTGGCTAAAACTGCTCACTTTGCTCATATGTTCATATTTCATATTTGGTGATCAGTTTGAGCCTCTATGCTTCAGTTGCATCATTGGAGCTATACTGTGTAGAACATCTTTGCATTCTCTTGACTATATTCCTGAAGCAGCTAACTTGCATTTTGACTCATATGCATTTTGGGAAGTGGGAGAATTTCTCTTGTTGGCACTTTTTGATGGTGCATTTTCTGAGGGGGAGAAAATTGCTTTCGGTTCCTTTTACTTGATGGTGCATTTTCAACTAAGGGGAAGAATTTGGACAAATCATGCCTCCCAAGTTCAACTAAGGGGGAGAAGAATCGGTTGTGTGCACCACGCAAGGGTGCGGATACATGGGTGTATGCCGAGTCTCTGAGTGATGAGTGATTGTCAACTGGGATAATGTGCAAGTTCTTTGGCTTGTGCTGTGCAGATGTCAAGCATGGATACAGTGATCAGAGGCAAGGTGAAGGTCAAGTAGAGACGTGTCGTGCCGAGGGACCGAGAGTGGCGAAGGGCGGACGTGAGGCTTGGACTGAGGGACCGGTGTCCCGAGGATCAGCTGTGGTGGCTGACAGCCTGGGACAGCGACGAGCGGAGACTTGCGGGCATGGTGTTGCTCAGGTCGAGGACCTGGGGACACGTGTCGATGGACGGGGTGCACAGGCGGTGCATCCCCTCTACAGCTTCGGTTTGGTGGTAGAGCCAGAGAAAAACCATCGGGTGGACGGTTTCCAAGTTTGGGCCTCAAAACCTAGGTGCTACGGGTTTGCTGAGTTTGGGCCACAAAACTCAGGCTATGGTGGGCTGGTTTCCCGGTTTGGGCCTCAAAACCGGGGGTTGGCTGTGAAGGCTGGTTTCTCGGTTTGGGCCACAAAACCGGGGGTGCGACGTCCGGGAAAAGGACGGCGGAGCGGTGGCGGCACGTGGCGGCAATCGGTGAGGTTGCGTCGAGGCAATGCTACTAGTTGTGCGGGCATGGCCGTCGGATCCACCTACCATCGAGTTGGTCCAGAATAACCTTAGGGTTTAGCTGGTTCGCTCTGTAAGTAGTTAGGGGTAGAGTGGGAATTAGGAATAGTTAGAATTAGGATAAGTAGGGGGAGACACCCACCTCCCCATTTATCTCAGTCATTTGCTCTTTGCTTCTAGGGTTTCCTGCTCTCCCAATCCCCTGCTGTAGCTAGCTGAGATCCGCAGAGAACCATACCTCTGTGTACTGGAGATTTTGAGGAAGTGAGGCCGTAACCTCACTATTGTAGCGTGTGCTAGCCACACGATTGCAGATCGATGACTTGATTCGCGTTTTGTTCGTGTTCTTTGCGTTCTTCGTTTCTCCGCGATTTTCCCGTCACTCGATCTCCCTCTCTACCGCGTCTTTGCGAAATCCGTTTGAATCAACTTGTTCTTTATAGTGAGGAGGTCATTTCGACCAAAGGAATTCATCTAACTCCTCACGAACAAGTAGATCGGGTTGATTTCGTTTTTGTGGCGCCTTTTTGATTCATTCTCCTCCCCTTTTGATTTCCCGGTGTTTGAGTTGATTTGAGCGGATGATTTCTTGGGGATAGTCTCCTAACTACCTCGTGATCATCTTCTCCAAGTTTGGGAACGTGAGATTGAGTTTTGATTCGGATTTGAGAGGATTCTTGAGAGGGGCGATCAAAATCGCCCTCTCTGTTCATCCGCAGATAGTCCGCCACTAGGGGCGCGGACAGTCTGGGGGTTGGGCTCCAGCCTGTTCAGTGGCTGCGCGGCTCAGGCGATGTGGTCCGGAGTGACCTGCGGACAGTCCGCCGGTCTAACTCGCGGACAGTCCGGGAGCCGACCAGGGGACTTTCAGCAACGTTGTTGTTTGGTCCATTCGGCCAACGGACAGTCCGCCACCAAGTCGCGGACAGTCCGCAGTAGGGGCGGACAGTCCGAGACCCCAGGTCCGGACAGTCCGGGAATCGCCTGAAGCTTCCGGTTTTGTGCGTTTGCTCTCCCGGCTTCCTCGCTTGGTTTTCAGACTTCTCGTTTGGCCTTGTAGTTGACCAAGGAACCTCTCTAGGTATCTTTGCTACTTGTTAGCAACGGTATGGTTGACGCAAAAAGTGACACCTTGCACCAAGACACACAGCAAGCCGAACGAGGCTAGCTTCAATCGGGTGCCCGGAGTGTACTGAATCCGGAGACGTGCCAGTTGGTTTGACCTGAAAACCAACAAGGGATAAAACGTGAGAATACCTCTGGAACGTGCTGGGTAAAACTAGACAGTTCCATATGTACGGCTTCGAAAGCCAGTCGCGACGGCACACAGCTATAGAAGCTGTCTGTCAGAGCATGATTACAAAGCTATTCGGCAAGTATGAGGACAGAGTATGTGAAGCATATTAACTGCCGAATGTAAAATAAAGACATGCTTGAATGAATCAAAGATATTATAAACAGGTAACTTGCAAGAATAGATCTATCCAAATAATACATGCATAGGCCAATCCAACTAATCTACCGCACGTTTAGTCTTCATAAGCTCGTCAAGCATAAACTTAAGCGAAGCTAATTCACCGCATGATACCACTTGCTATAAGTCTATACCACTTCTTATAATTAGATTAATCCACCGCATGATACAATCTAATTATAACAAGCTAAAAGCATGCATATATCTGAATAGATCTATAAAAACTCGTTACTCATGTAAGCTTAACCAGAGTCGGCAAACTAGCCGAACTAGGGTCCATGAAGAAGGAACATACAAGCAAAGCATGATTAAACTAATCTAAAACCTGCACCTGCTGCACGGTACCCAGTTCTATCAAAGCCTAAGCATGGTCGACATGCATGAACTCACAACATAAAACAATCTGGATTGAAAGTTAATTCGGCCATCATGATCTTATGATTAACGAAGCACAAATAAACTCATGCAGCAAGGCCGAACAAAGATCAATCTAGATTGGGCAAAGAGTGTTATAGGAATTAAATAAATAAAACATATAACACATGATAACTTAATGAATCTATTAGATCTGGCAAATCTAACAGAGCCGATAACTATTTTTACTCATGACTTAATCCGCCGCACGATACAAGGCATAAGCAAAAACTTCCCGTCATAAGCTTAAATCCACCGCACGATACTAAGCTTAACATACGAGACTACTTGCATCATATCTAAATCCACCGCATGATACTAGACATGATAGCAAGGTTGCCGGTACTTACGGAGGTCGACAGATCGATGATTCCTCTCGAAGAACTCGACGACACGACTTAGGGACTCGAAAGGTGGCACGGGGCCGGTTGTATTGATATGGTTGTGAACAGTTTTACAATGGTCGAGGGCTTATATTTATACCCTGGATGAAACACGAATCCTAGACGATTACGACTTAAAAAACAAGGAAAGATATAAATCATATTCCTAATCCTTTTGGCGTCTTCCATCGTCACGTATCTTCTCGTGCAAGCTGGCTTTACCTGCATCATCCATTTCCCGAATGGGGCTACTGCTTCACGAAATAGCCGACCACGCAGGTATTCACCGAAAGTCTTAAGAACCAAATAGCCGTCCGAATGCTTGCCGAATTCTTCTCCTCTCTGCTGGCTGGACCCACCTGTCATATCCTCGTGTGTGCGAAAATCTGGTGTTAACAGGTATTTGGGGATTACTCGACGTAGTCGTCTATCTACGTTCGAGACTTGGTTTTTAAGGGTCGAACTTGTTCCGGTGCTTTTGCTGATTGGTTTGCTATCACTTTGTGGTGCCTCGCTATGATCCTAGGGATCATCAACCCTCTTCCAAGGGTCGTGGGCATCACAGTTTCGATCGAAGCTTTCGGGGGTTGATTTTGGGGACAATAGGCCAAAGTTTCAAGAGAAATTTTTGTGCTCCCATTCACCCCCCCCCCTCTGGTCGCCTTGCTAGTACTTTCTCGGTCCTTCAATTGGTATCAGAGCGGGTTAAGGATCTTCCACCTTAGCCGGTTCCAGATCCACAGAAGGCGACATGGATCGGGGCGTGGGCAAACCGCCGTTTTTCGATGGGACGAACTATGCGTATTGGAAGATACGCATGTCGGCCTATCTGCAGAGTTTGGGTGCTTCCATTTGGGATATTTGCAACTCTGCCGATTACATTGTCTTGGCTGCTCGTGTGACTCAGCATCAGATCGATGAGCACGATGCCAATAGCCGAGCACGTAATGCTCTTTTCTCATGCTTGAGCATGAGTGAGTTTGATCGCGTTTCTCATCTCGCTACGGCTCGGGAGATTTGGGCTACCCTCATGCGCTTCCATGAGGGAACCCCTCAAGTCAAAACCCATCTCTATGCGTCGTTCAAGCGAGAGTATGAGAACTTTCGACATATGCCTGGCGAGAGCAAAGAAAGTTTATTCGCTCGCTTTCAGGTGATTGTCAATAGGATGAGGGCTAACAAGGAGTTGTTGCCTTTCGACGATCATGAGAGGGCTTTGAAGCTTTTGCATACTCTTGATCGATCAGTGTTGGATTCCAAGGTTCAGGCGATCATCGAATCGCCTAACTATGAGACCCTCACGTGCGACGAGCTCTTCAGTAAGCTCAAGTCCAGTGAGATCGATGCCATGGCGAGGGCTTCTTATGAAAATCCTTCTGGCCCATCGATGGCTTTGCTTTCTGGCTCTTCTGCTAACCACTCTGGAGGCTTTGCTTTGCATTCTCTTCTTTCTGTCACAGAGGAGCAGTTGGAGTCTTTGGGAGATGACGAGTTGGCTTTGCTTGCCAACCGGTTCTCGCGGTTCCACAACAACCGCATGAACCGTCGCCGCGGAGGAGGACGCTCGGGCTGTTTCGAGTGCGGCAACCCCGACCACTTCATCGCCAACTGTCCCAAGAAGAACAAGCATTCTGGGAAGGGCGATCATGGGCACAAGTATGACTCCGGCAAGCGCAAGGAGAAGTACGTCCCCATGAAGCAGAAGCGGAAGGGCGGCTTCAACAAGGAGTACATCAAGACCAAGTACTTGGAGAAGGCTCAGGCTGAGCAGCGTGCGTTTTTCGCCACGCTCAGCGACGTCGACGACTCGGATGACGACTCCGCTTCTTCAAGCGATGATGAGTCCGAGAAGAAGAAGAGGATCGAGGACAAGCTCAACGGCCTCTGCTTCTTCGCCGACGACGAGGGCTTCTGCACCATGGCCCTCGCCAAGGAGGTCGACGGCGAGCTGGAGGACACTCCGCGGAACGACGACGACAACGACACCTCCCAGGTATCTCTGACCCTCGATGAGCTTTCCGCTGAGGTCGAGAAACTTACTGTCGCGCTTCTTAGTCAAGACAAGCTGCTTAGGCGTGCTGCTAGAGAGCGCAAGGAGTTTAGGCAGAAGTGGGAGGATACGGTGAAGGAACTTGAATCTGTCAAGTCCACCGTAGTTGTTACCGATGAGGAGGAGTGCGAGATGTGCACCACGCACATGACAGACCTTCTCACTTTGAGAGGTAAGTATGCTGTGTTGGTTGGAGAGGTGGATGACCTTCTCACTTGTCCTGTCTTGCAATCCGAGTTGGCAGAAAAGAATGTCAAGATTGTGTCTCTTGAGAAGGCCACCTCGGGTAGCACTTGTGTGTCCAGGTGTGTTTTGTGTGAGGGCCTGGAGATGGAGATAGCCAACGTGAAGCATGACAAGATGCAAACCAAGGAAGAAAACACATACCTTCAGACCATCTTGTCATGGGTGTCTTGTGGTGAGCCGCAGCTTGGGATGATAATCTCCCAATTCAAGCGTGCTGCAGGAGGTCCAAGGGTAGGCTTTGCTCAGGGTGTTGATGTTTCATCTTTTGGCAAGATTGGAGAGTCGAGTGGTCTTAACCCATGTGAGAAGCCCAACTCCACCACTACTCCCAAGCTTACAAAGATTCCACCCAAAGAGCCTCTCAAGCCCAACACCAAGGATGGTGTGTTCGTTGAACCTCCGAGAGCTCCACCCAAGAAGCAGACAAGGCATCCCAAGCCCAACCACCTGAAAAACAAGTTGGACACCATGCCACCCATCCAGGAGGAACTTATGCCACAAAAGGGCAAAGTGATCCATACCCACAACCGTGAGTACCAACAACCCCCTATGAGAGCGGTGAGGTACCATTGTGAGTATTGTGGGAGAGATGGACACTTGGGTGAGTTCTGCTTTCGGCGCAAGAGAGAGGAACGCCGTGCCAGGGAGTTGAACAATGCGGACATGTACCATCCTTTCCATGATGTACATGTGCCGAATGTTCAGAGGAGAGCTCCAAGGAGAGCTGCTAGGCCTAGAGGTGCAGTGCCTCAAGGTCCCTGGCGTCAGGGAGGTGGTGCCCGGCGGGAGCCTGCAGTTGTAGGCTATGGACCCCGTGGCGGTGGCTTTGTAGTTGAGCGTTTTCCCCCACCGCGTTTTGAGTATCGCGGTGAGCGCTCCTTCCCCAGCGGACCACGTTTTCCTCAGCGTGGTGATCGCTCTTCTCGTAGACGTGCTAGGAATGGTTTTTCTGCTAACTGTTCTTTTGAGCAATCGGCCTAACACTGGTTGTCCCCTTACTTCACTAACCCCAGTGTTGGACCGTATGCTCACGCTATGTCTTTCTATTGATGTAGGTAAAATGATTGGAGAACGTTTGGTTGGTGGATTCTGGTTGCTCGAGGCACATGACCGGAAACGCCAAGTGGTTCTCCAGTCTTAGTCCAGTCGCCGGAAAGGAGTTTATCACCTTCGGCGACAATAGCAAAGGTAAGGTCTTGTCTTGTGGGTCAGTGCGAGTTAATGAGCACTTTGTGTTGCGCGATGTTGCTCTTGTTTCTAACTTGCATTTTAACCTTCTTTCTGTTTCGCAACTCTTTGATGATGACTATGAGATTTGTTTTAAGCCGAATCTCAGTCGTATTTTGGATCCTCAGGGCAATCTTGTGTGTTTGATTTCGCCCTTTGGAAAAGTCTTTCGTGCGAATTTCTCGGAGTCTTTTGGCACTTCTCGTTGTCTTGTGGCTGGACCTTCCTCCTCTGATCTTTGGAAGTGGCATAGGAGACTTGGACATTTGAGCTTCGACTTGCTTGCAAGGCTTAGTTCACTTGGCCTAATCCGAGGATTGCCCAAGTTGCATATGGAGAAGGATCTTGTTTGCCATTCTTGTAGACATGGGAAGATGGTTGCCGCTCCCCATCATCCAGTGACTCAAGTCATGACCAAGCGCCCTGGAGAGCTTTTGCACATGGACCTTGTTGGTCCGGCTCGGGTGAACTCGGTTGGGGGGAAGTGGTATGTGCTTGTTGTTGTTGATGACTTTTCGAGATATTCGTGGGTCTTCTTTTTAGCTGAGAAGACCGAGACTTTCTCCTTTGCTCGCAATCTGATTTTACGTCTTCAGAATGAGTTCCCTTTGAACTCAATGCGAGCAATTCGGAGTGATAATGGTTCCGAATTAAAGAATTCAGATTTTGAGAAGTTTTGTAACTCTTTGGGTTTAGAGCATCAGTTTTCTTCCCCCTACACACCGCCACAGAATGGTGTTGTAGAGAGGAAGAATCGGACCCTTGTAGAGATGGCCAGGACGATGCTTGATGAGCATAGGACTCCTAGGCGATATTGGGCCGAAGCTATGAGCACTGCATGCTACATTTCCAATCGCATTTTTCTCCGAGCTTTCTTGAAAAAGACTTCTTATGAGTTGCATTTTGGAAAACTGCCCAAGGTAAGTTATTTTTGAGTTTTTGGTTGCCATTGTTTTATACTCAAAAAGGGCGACTTGGACAAGTTTGAGTCTCATTCTTCTGACGGTGTATTTTTGGGTTATGACACTCATACTCACGCATATCGTGTACTTAACCTTGATACTAACCGAGTCATGGAGACATCCGATGTCACCTTCGACGAGACCATGGTTTGTCCTTCTTCTCGTTTTGAGCGTGCAGGTGATCATGAGGTTGGTGACCTCTTTTTGATGACGAGGATGAGGGTGCTGAAGGTATAGATGATCTAGCACCCCCTCCACCTGCTTTGCCGCAAGGAGCAGCTTCTACTACGACTCACGGCCCCGACACCTCTTCCTCATGGGGGTCGTGGGATCTGCCACCTCGAGCGGTACCTTTTGTACCCGAGGGGGCACCAGCTGCTGTTGACGGGGAGGCTACATCAGCCCGGGAGGCACCACGACACATCCAGCGCCAACACCCCCTCAGCAGATGATCGGCAGCATCGGCGAACGTGTCACTCGGCCAAGGTCACAGCAAATCTCTCACTTTGCTCATTCTGCATTCGTTGCTGATTTTGAACCCCGAGATGTTGGACATGCTTTATCTGATCCGGATTGGGTCAATGCCATGCATGAAGAGTTGGAAAATTTTGAAAGAAATCGGTTTGGGTTTTGGTTCCACTTCCTCCTGATTGTCATTCTATTGGGACAAAATGGGTTTTCAAAAACAAACAAGGAGAGGATGGCCATGTTGTGAGAAACAAGGCCAGACTAGTTGCCCAGGGGTATAGTCAGAAGGAGGGGATAGACTATGAGGAGACTTTTGCTCCTGTAGCTCGTTTGGAGGCAATTAGGATTCTCTTGGCTTTTGCTGCATCTAAAGGGTTCAAACTTTTTCAAATGGATGTCAAGAGTGCCTTCTTAAACGGCTACATAGAAGAGGAAGTGTATGTGAGACAAACCCCCGATTTCAAAAATCCCAAGTTTCCAAACCATGTTTTTAAACTTCACAAAGCTTTATATGGGTTGAAACAAGCCCCTAGAGCCTGGTATGATAGGTTGAAAACCATTTTGCTTGCTAAGGGTTTTAAAATGGGATGTGTGGATAAAACGCTTTTTCTCCTCAAGAAAGGCAATGACTCACTCTTGGTCCAGATTTACGTGGATGATATCATTTTCGGTGGTTCTTCTCATGCTTTGGTTGCCAAGTTTGCAGACACTATTGTTGGTAGTTCTTAGCTTCACTAAAGATAGAGCTAGGCAACTATCCCCGGTAACAGGCCAGAGATGCTTATTGGCACTCGCTAACGTTGTTACTAGGAGTAGACTATGGAGTCTACCCCGACAACGGTGTCAGAAATGCTTGAAGCAAGACCGGTCACTATACCTAAAGGAGTGGAGCTAAAGCAGCTATCTACTAATGCCAAGCGGGGTTGTCAATCCCGACACTAGTAGGAGCTAGCTAGAGAGATTGCAATCTACCAAGAGGAGATTCTGCAAGCGCACAGAACTATCATAGTAGCACTTCGCCTGGGAGTACC
Source organism: Coix lacryma-jobi var. lacryma-jobi (assembly GCA_009763385.1). Taxonomy (NCBI): domain Eukaryota; kingdom Viridiplantae; phylum Streptophyta; class Magnoliopsida; order Poales; family Poaceae; genus Coix; species Coix lacryma-jobi. The sequence goes on along the minus strand of CM019826.1, from coordinate 124,830,072 downwards.
AGGTGTCGATTTATTTGATCCCAAGGGAAGGCTAGGGTGGTGTATGAGTGGAGTCAAGGAGGGGATGAGAGTCGAAGAAAAGAGAAAAGGGAAAAGGGAAGAAGGGAAGAGATGAAAGGCTAGAAAGAATATATGGGTGGATAGGTAAGGATGATATGGATGGCTATGGTAAGGTGGATGGATAGGTTGATAAATGGAATAGGATAACTAAGGGTAACTAAGATAACTAACTACTAACTACTAGCTACTCCTAGATAACCACAGAGCAAGATAACTACGAAGCAAGATAGTTACGAAGCAAGGCAGGCAAAAGACAATAAAGCAACTAAGTTGAGTATAGTTTTATTCCTATCTTGTCAAGTATCGAGGCGTACTAGCCTTTACCACTTACTTAGGTTGAACGCTAGCACAACGAGCCTTACTGTTAAACTGGGCCAACTACGTGGTGGAATTCAAGGCGCACAGGGCTGTCACCACCTGCTTGCTACCACAGCTATCCGGGGGTCCAGCCGTATCTGAAGGTAAGTCTATAACTAACCACCACGCTTAACTATATTCTAACTATCTCTACCCTAGCTTTGAATAGAGACACCCTTGCGGACGTCAGAGCAAACACTTGACTTAATAAGATAAACACTAAACTAACTAAGCAACCTATTGGCAAAGATCAAACACTAAGCTCACTAGAGATTAACTACTATGGCTAAGTGAATTGATCTGTAGGATAGCTAGGCACTCAAGCAATCAATCAAGTATACCACCCAATACTGATAAGTAGAATAAAGTAATACTTGAAATGATGAACTAGAATATAGTAAATGCTTGAGTAACAAGAGCAAAACATGAACTGGAGATGAAGGAAGACTCTTCCTAGCTCCTGAACCGATCACTCGCACGCCTCTACTCTTGAGCTAAGCCTTGAGCAGCGCTACCGCGAGGGCGAAGATGCCTTGCTCTACTAGCTACCTACTTGCCTAAGCTCTCTAAGCTTCTAACCTAACTCTCACTTGCTTCTCTTGCTTTGCTTCTCTTAGAAGTGTGGGATATGAAGGTGTGTTGTGAAGTGATGCCTCAGGGGGGTATTTATAGCCGAAATGAGTGAGGGGGGTTCTTATAGTGGGCAGCCAACCGACCTATGGTTAGGTCAGGTGGCGGGCGCCACCCTTTACTGGTGGCCGCCAGTTCCCTGGCCGTTGGATGAACCGCCTCTGCTTCAACGGCATCCATGTGGTTGTCCAAGGCGGTTTGGAGGTCGGTTGCATGTCCTAGCAACCGACATTCAGCCTTGATCCACGCCACTCCTCCCTGAGCCGTCCGATGCCACTGACCTAGTGACCAAGGGCTAGGATTTGGCCTTGGGGAAGTCACACGGATCGGTGACGTGGCAGGGAGTGGCACTTGGGCCAACCCAAGTGGCGGGCACCACCTAGGGGTGGCGGGCGCCACCCCCCTTAGGCCCATTTGGGCCCTGCTGAGTGGGCTTGGCCTCTGGTGGGTCCATATGTCCAAATTTGGTTCAAATCCTGCATTCAAATAAAATTCTATGGACATGTGGAATTTGGTTAGTTTGAAACCTATTTGACTACATTTCATGCCTTTTTGGTGGACTTTAGGGTCAAATGTTGATGGTGAAACAGGTGTTTAAGGACCGTCAACAACTATGAGTAGGGAGTTTGAGATGAGTATTTTGGGCGAGTTGACGTTTTTCCTCGGGTTGCAAATCAAGCAATCCCGAAAGGGGACGTTTGTGCACCAGGGCAAGTACACCAAGGACATCCTGAAGAAGTTCGACATGGGTGAGGCCATGCCTCTTCCAACACCCATGCCGACCACGGCGGCCCTGGATGCGGATGTGGATGGAGAAGCCGTGGACCAGAAGGAGTACCGGAGTATGATCGGATCGCTGCTCTACCTAACGGCGACACGCCCGGACATCCAGTTCGCGGTGTGTCTGTGCGCGCGATTTCAGTCGTCGCCGCGCACTTCTCACCGTCAGGCGGTTAAGCGCATAATGAGGTACTTATCCTTCACTCCAGAATTTGGGATTTGGTATTCTGCTTCCTCCACCCTCTCGCTTTGCGGTTATTCCGATGCCGATTTTGCTGGTTGCCGTATTGATCGCAAGTCCACTTCTGGGACTTGCCAGTTTATTGGTTCTTCTCTTGTATCATGGTCTTCTCGCAAGCAGTCTAGTGTCGCCCAGTCTACCACGAAGGCTGAGTATGTTGCTGCGGCTAGCTGCTGTTCCCAGTTACTCTGGATGATAGCCACTTTGCGTGATTTTGGTCTGAGCTTTTCCCGTGTTCCCTTGCTTTGTGACAGCACGAGTGCTATTAGCGTTGCTAAGAATCCTGTGCTGCACTCGAAGACCAAACACATTGATGTGCGCTTTCATTTTCTGCGAGGCCACTATGAGAAGGGTGATATCGACCTTCACCATGTCGATACTCATCATCAGTTGGCTGATATTTTCACCAAGCCTTTGGACCAATCAACTTTTGCTCGGTTGAGAGGTGAGCTTGGTGTGTGTTTCCCGTTTTAGATGGGGGAAACATTTTGGATTTTGTATCATAAACTGACTTTTCGTTTCTCTGTTCCTACAATTCATTTTGAGTTTTGCATCTTTTCTGCATTTCATTTTGCATACGCTTCTACATTCTGAGCTTCATGGATATATTCGTTAGAATGTAATTATGCTCTGTGTAGTGTATGCTCTGATGCTTTATGTTGATGCTTGTAGCTTATGCTCCTTCTGATCACTAATACATGTTATGAGCTGAGCTAATTTTGAATGATGAACCTGCTTAACAAACATAAAACTTGAAAATGTTCACCATCGAGATGTGCAACTAGCCTGTGTAGAATATGTTGAAATCACACTCGTGCTTTTCATATATGCTAGGTTGCTATGTCTCTAGTTCTGAGTCTATCACTTGCTTGGTCTGTTCATATACTGTCTTTAATTTGAACCAAGTTAAGTGAATCAAAAAGATCGAGATGGGATTGCTTGTCAACACATCACAGTTTTGAGACTATTTCTCATTGCACTTTGAGTTAAACTTGAGCTGTGTAGTGTATGACCGAAACTGTTGCTTTAAGCTTCTGATTGCTTCTGCATAGGCTTTGCACAGTTGAAGGCAAGACAAGCTTTCAACCTCTCGCACTCACATGCTGAAATTTAAATTTGTGTAATTTAACTGCTGCAACTCCGATAAAATCTGGATACACAAGTCCATGTTTCATTCTATAGCATGATGATTGAACTTTCTAGGGGTAGTTCACCTTGTATACATGTTTAGCACTTGTTTGACTTCCTGTCTATACTTGTCTAGTGCTATTTTGATGGTGACTCCTTTTTGGCTAAAATTGCTCACTTTGCTCATATGTTCATATTTCATAATTGGTGATCAGTTTGAGCCTTTGCTAGCATGTGTGCTTCAGTTGCGTCATTGGACTTATACTGTGTAGAGCATCTTTGCATTCTTTTGAATATATTCCTGAAGCTGCTAACTTGCATTGTGACTCATATGCATTTTGGAAGGGGGAGAACTTCTCTTGTGGGCACTTTTGATGGTGCATTTTCTGAGGGGGAGAAAATTGCTTTCGGTTCCTTTTGCTTGATGGTGCATTTTCATCTAAGGGGGAGAATTTGCAAATCATATGCTTCCTTGAGTCCAACTAAGGGGGAGTGTTTTAGTTGTGTGCACTATTCGAGGGGGAGTTTGACCGTAAGGTTTTGGTTTCGAGCTTTCTCTGCTAGTTGTGTTGAGCCTCTGTGCCTCTGTCTTGAGGGACTAGCATTTGCTTCGATTTTCCAATTGGTGTCGAGTTTTCCTGCTAGCGCTGTTGAGCCTGTTCTACCTCTTCTTGAGGGCTAGCTTTGTTTTGCTTGATGTTTAGTTGATTTTCCAATTGGTGTCAAGTTTTCCTGCTAGCGGTGTTGAGCCTGTTCTACCTCTTCTTGAGGGCTAGCTTTGCTTTGCTTGGTTGCGTCGAGCCGTTGCCCATGTATTTGGGAACCAAGTTGTTTTGCTCTTTCCACTTGACCTTCTTCGGCTTTGTTATGCTTTTGGGTCGTTTGGTCGAGTTCTCTCCTCTCCCTTCTTCCTCCTTCTTTTTCATTATGATTTGTGTGTGTAGTTGACAATGCACTCATCAAGGGGGAGATTGCGGATACATGGGTGTATGCCGAGTCTCTGAGTGATGAGTGATTGTCAACTGGGATAATGCGCATGTTCTTTGGCTTGTGTTGTGCAGGTGTCGAGCACAGAGACAGTGATCGAGGGCAAGGTGAAGGCCAAGTACAGACGTGCTGTGCCGACGGACCGGGAGCGGTGAAGGGCGGACGTGAGGCTTGGACTGAGGGACCGGTGGCCTGAGGATCAGCTGTGGTGGCTGGCAGCCTGGGACAACGACGAGCGAAGACTTGCGGGACATGGTCTTGCTCGGATCGAGGACCTGGGGACACGTGTCGGTGGACGGGGTGCACGGGCGGTGCATCCCCTCTACAGCTTCGGTTTGGTGGTAGAGCCAGAGAAAAACCATCGGGTGGACGGTTTTCAGGTTTGGGCCTCAAAACCTGGGCGTGGATGGTTTCCGAGTTTCGCCACAAAACTTGGGCTAAGGACGGTTTCCAGGTTTGGGCCTCAAAACCTGGGTGCTGCGGGTTTGCTGAGTTTGGGCCACAAAACTCAGGCTACAGTGGGCTGGTTTCTCGGTTTGGGATTCAAAACCGGGGGTTGGCTGTGAAGGCTGGTTTCCCGGTTTGGGCCACAAAACCGGGGGTGCGACGTCCAGGAAAAGGACAAGCGGAGCGGTGGCGGCACGTGGCGGCAATCGGTGAGGTTGCGTCGAGGCAACGCCACCAGTTGTGCGGGCGTGGCCGTTGGATCCACCTACCATCGAGTTGGTCCAGAATAACCCTAGGGTTTAGCTGGTTCGCTCTGTAATTAGAGAGGGGTAGAGTAGGAAATAGAATTAGGATAAGTAGAGGGAGACACCCTCCTCCCATGGTATCTTAGTCATTTGCTCTTTGCTTCTAGGGTTTCCTGCTCTCCCAATCCCCTGCTGTAGCTAGCTGAGATCCGCAGAGAATCATACCTCTGTGTACTGGAGATTTTGAGGAAGTGAGGCCGTAACCTCACTGTTGTAGCGTGTGGTAGCCACATGGTTGCAGATCGATGACTTGATTCGCGTTTTGGTTCGTGTTCTTCGCATTCTTTGTTTCTCCGCGATTTTCCCGTCACTCGATCTCTCTCTATACTGCGTCTTTTTGAAATCCACTTGAATCATCTTGTTCTTTGTAGTGAGGAGGTCATTTCGACCAAAGGGATTCATCTAACTCCTCACGAACAAGTAGATCGGGTCGATTTCGTTTTCGTGGCGCTTTTTCGGTTCATACTCCTTCCCTTTTGATTTCCCGGTGTTTGAGTTGATTTGAGCGGATGATTTCTTGGGGATAGTCTCCTAACTACTCCGTGATCATCCACTCCAAGTTTAGGAACGTAGGATTTTGGTTTGAATCGATTTGGAGAAGATTTGAGTTGAGGGCGACCAAAATCGCCCTTTCTGTTCATCCGCGGATAGTCCGCCGTTGGGGTCGCGGACAGTCCGCGCGTCGGGCCTCGACCGAGTCAGTGGTCGCACGGCTCGGCTGTGTTGTTTTGGTTTGACCGGTGGACAGTCCGCCGTTTTCATCCGCGGACAGTCCGGGACTGTCCAGGGAGACTTCAGCAGCATTGCGGTTTTGCTCTTTTGGCCGGCGGACAGTCCGCCACTGGGCAGACAGTCCGCGACCGTACTGCCGAACAGTTCGAGATCCTGCTGTAGCCTAGAGTTGACCAAGGAACCTCTCTAGGTATCTTTGCTACTTGTTAGCGTTGGTATTTGGAGATTTCTCGACGTAGCCGTCTATCTATGTTCGGGACTTGGTTTTAGGGGTTGAACTCGTGCCGGAGCTTTTGGCGTTTGGCTTGCTATCACTTTGTGGTGCCTCGCTATGATCCTAGGGATCATCCACCCTCTTCCAAGGGTCGTGGGCATCACGGTTTCGGTTGAAGCTTTCCGGGGTTGATTTTGGGACATTTGGCCAAAGTTTCAAGAGAAATTTTTGTGGCTTCCATTCACCCCCCCTCTGGTCGCCTTGCTAGTGCTTTCTCGGTCCTTCAAATGCTGCCTGAATGTCTGGTTCTTGTCGTTATGCTTGTGTTGCTTTTATGCTTCTTATTATCTGAGTGTAAGTTATAAAAGATGTTTTTGCGTGAGACTCCAGGTGTTGGTAACCTTACAGGCTAAACCCAAGTCACCCTATGACTAAGTAAGAAACCCCAACTAACCGAGTAGGAAGGGAAAGGCTGATGCATCATGTCTTGTGAGACCATTTCAAAATTGATTTTGGCTTTCCAACCAAATAAATTTTCAAAACTTCCCTCCCTTCTTTTGGTTGAAAAATGTCTCTTCTTTTGCAAAGGCCATTCTATTTCAAAGGAAAATAGTTTTACAAAGTTTTCAAAATGTTTTTCCCTTTTCAAAAGAAAACAAATTTAGTTCCCTTCCCGAACTATTTCCTTTTAAAAGCTATTTACAAAGCAGTGTGAAAACCGTTTTCTTTTCGAAAGTGTTTCAAAACATGTTTTCAGGAAACCAAGTTTTGTTTTCACTCAGCAAAATGTTTTCAAACCAAAGGTCCTTGGCTCGATTTTGTTTTAAATAGTTTTGATTTCAAACCGAGAGCCAGGGTCCACTTTCCGAAATCAATCCTATTTTCAAAAAATGTTTTGCAACTGTTTTATCAACCAAAACATGTGCGAAAGGGTGTCTTGCAACAGTTTTAAAAAAAGTATTTGTTAAAACCAAAAAGAGTTTTTCCAAAGTTTATTTCAAAAGTTGTTTCAAAAAGGGTTTTCTGAAAACAAAAGTTGATTGCAAAATCTTTCTTTTTCAAAAGACATGATTTAAAATCGGTTTTAACACTAGTTTTGTATGTTTCAAAATTAGTTTCAAAACAAAAGGGAGCAACGCCCCGTTTTAAAAACCTTGCTGTTTTAAAACGGCTTGTTTCAAAACTCTAAAAAATAAATGAGGGTGTTTTGTTTTCTGAAACAAAAGGACTTTCAAAAGACTTTGATTGCAAAACTCGTGTCGATTTCAAACATCTTCAAAACCCGACTTGAATTTAAAAAGGCTTGCAAAACGTTGCTTTGAAAGAATTTTAAAAATGTGTGCTCTCGCTATTACAAAAATCTTTTAACCAAAAGCCTGTTTGGAAAAAGTTTTACAAAATTGTTTGATTAAAAAATGCTCTCTTTCCAAAAGGCTCAATCGTTCTTGAAAATCTTTCGAAAAAGAGTTTAGAAAAGAAAAAAAACACTTTATAAAGGCTTTGGTTTTAAAAGCTCAAAACCTATTTTGAACCTTTTTCAAAATCCCTTTGGAAAGCTTGTTTTAGTTAAAAAAAGATTTGAGTTTCAAAAACCAAATGGGTAATGACTTATTTCAAAACGTCCTCGTTATTAATTTCAAATTTAAAGGTCGTTACCCTCTCCTCCTTTCGAAAATTGCAAACAAAGGATTCTAAAACTGTTTTCCACAAAGAAAACTTTCAAAATGGTTTTAAAGGTTTTCCTTTCCTCCCCCTCTAGCTTGGGATAACGAGTGTTGTTAGTAACTTTTGGTACTGTGTTACGATCATGGCCCATGGTGCCGCTATGAAACTTGGGGCCCCATGTGTGATGCATCCACATGGCTAGCTATCGGGCGTATGCTGGTATCGCGGTACGTGACTGTGATAACTCCGAGAGATACCCGCATACCACCAAGATCACAAGCTTAGCTTTCAAAAACCACTTTCATAGGTATCCATTTGAAAAAATGGTTTTTACTTAAAACAATGATTGTTTTGACTTTCGAAATTCTTCTTCAAAAGATCTATTTTGATTTAAACAAAACCTTTTAAACCCTAAAGTTTTGTTTTGGTAAAACTTCCGAAAGAAAAGAGGTTTTTATTTAAAGCAAAAGTTGTGTTGGTTTCAAAAATCCTCCTTCCAACGTCCTGTTTTGATTTAGCAAAGTTTTAAAGCTATAGTCTTGTTTTACTAAAACATTCGAAAGGAAAAGTTTGTGAAATGTTTTGAAGAGTTTTCTTTCAAATAAAACTCTTTTGCCTTCAAAACTTGTGACCCGTTTCAAATGTTTTGAAAACTTTGTCTTTATTTCAAAATGTTGTTTGAAAAGAAGTTTTCAAGGCTTTCCTTTGTGATTCTTTTGAAAAGTTTGGGAAAAGCTCTCTTCTTTCAAAAAAAAATCGTATGAAAAGAAAGAGTTAATGAAAATTGATTTTCAAAGGTTTTCAAAATGCCTTGCGAAGGATAAAGGTTTTTGGTTTCAAAATTCAAAACTGACTTCAAAAATGGATTTCGTTTTTGTTTGAAAAAAAATATTATTCAAAAATAAAAAAAGCGAGTTTTTGCAAATGGGGCTTGATCTTGTTTTACAAAACTCGGTGCGTAAAAAGAAAAAAAAATAATTCAAAATAGTGTTTGAAACTTGTTTATTTCAAAACCGTGGCTTACAAAATGCTTTCAAAATGGTGTTTGAAATAGTTTCTCAAAACCATGGTTTGCAAAAAATAAAATGCTTTCAAAAGGTTTTTGGAACTTGGTTTGCAAAAGGATTCAAAACTTCCCCTACCCATGTTTTGAACACAAGCTTTTCTTCAAAAGACCTTGTTTTAGCAAAATCCTTTTATCCGTTTATGAAAACAATCTCTCCCTTTTCAAATGTTCTATTGTGAATTGTTTTGTAAAAAGGTATTTGCCAAACATCCTGTTTCAAAAGCTTTTTGCAAAATGCATTAGTGCATATAGGTTGCCTAACGAAAACCATCAACCCTAGGTCAAGCCTACCAGTTTAACCTTCTTGTGACAGAAACCCCTAAATCTCGAGGACGAGATTCCTGTAAGAGGGTGGTCTGTAACATCCCGGGTTTTTTACCAACCAAAAATACGAGCTTTTTAAAACTTTTTCCTATAATGTGTGGAGCATGAAGCCGCTAGGTTAAACGATAGTACATGTAGGGGAGTATGCAAGCAAAACCTTGCATACATATAAAATTGTTTGTAGGAGTGTGCCCGAAATCTCGAGTCAGTTTAGGGTTGAGTTATGTCTAGAGTTGGAGTGCACAAATCCATGGCAACCTCCTCGACTCCTTTGTGAAACTTTTCTTGATCTCTCTGCTTCGACTTCAAAAGAACTTTGGGTCATATTAATTCCATACTCGGGGGAAAATCCTTTCCCTTTCTCCAATCTTTTCCAATTCCGAATCTACTCCGATTCCTTTCAAAACCCCTGTTCACAAACCCACTACAAATCTTCTGTTCAACCATTCCCAAATTATCCTTGGGATTCATCCCCTCCAATGTTTATCGGAACCCTTTTGAACCACTTATTCTGATTCCATTCAACTTCTATAAATTTCCCTCGATCTTCTTTGTTCCAACTCCAAACCCTCCAAGTCATAATATGTCTTGGATGAGAAAAATCCTTCCGTCTTTTCCGTCAAATCATATTTGGATGCTCCATCCAAATTCCTCTAAATTTCTCCCAATTCCCGTTAAACGAATCCCTTTGAATCCTTTCCAAATTCACCTTTTGAATTCAACTCGAAGCTCTCCAGAAATTCCTTAAATCAAAAGGGCAAACTCTATTCTCATCTCATGGGCCTAAACTCCCGTCCTTCCCCTCCTTCCCGCCAGCCCAACCCAACATGCAGGCATGCGTCCCTCTCTCCCCTGCGTGGGCCTTGACCACGCCCGTGCCCTGCCCCCAGGCAGTCACCACCGCCGCCAGGAGGATCGCACCCACGGCCCAGAAGGCCCACCCCGCGCGCGCCCCTGCACCCCGAACCCTAGGGCGCTCGCGCCCTCCTCCCATGCGCCACCGCCGCCGCACGGGGCACGCACGCGCCTGCCCTGCCTCGACGTTCGTACACTCCCGCATCAGATGCTCGCCGCGTGTCTCGGCCGTCCCATCAACGGATACGGCCACCGCTCCCTTCCTCTCCTTCCTCCATAGCCGCCGCCACCCTCTGCCTCTCCCCACCCGCGATGCCGACTGCTTGCCCAGTGCCGTGGCCGCTCGCTGGCTGGCCACGGACACGCTGCCGCCACGCCGCACCGACCACTTTGCCCGCCGGGTTCGGCTCGACGCCACCTTGGCGCTCTTCCTCATCCTCGAGGTCGTGCCGTCACCGAGACCGCTAACCGCCACCTCCATCTCAGCCCCGCTTTCCCCGGCCTCTCCTTCGTAGGCCGCAGTCGTGCCCACTGTGGACGGAGCCGAGCCACGCCACAATGAGCGCACCGACTGTGGCCATGGTCGCATCGTGACGTAGCCTGCGTGCCCCTGCGTCGGGCGCGTCCGCATCGACACTGTTGGCCGCGCCAGCCGCGCTGACCGTGTTCGTGTCGCGCCAACGCCCTATCGAGGGCCGACCGCTGGCCATGCGCCCTCGCCAAGCTATCCTAGCCATGTCGTCCGCGTTCACCGCACCTGTCTTCCCCGAGCACCCCTTCAGACGGCGATGTGGCGCCCTGCATCGAGCCCCAGCGCCCCTACTGTCCTCGTCTGCTCTTCTTAGCGGGCCACGGCTTCGCCAAGCTTGCCTTGGTCGCGTCCTGCTGGCCGCAAGCTGTTGTTGTCGATACCGTGATCGCCAGGAGCCGCCAATGCACCACTGCATCAGTGACCGTCGGTGAGCCTCCAAAGCCCAAGGCTCCTCTTTCCCTACTTACCAAAACCGTTTACATTTGAGACCGGCCTTTATGCCGTGTTCTGCACTGCTGTAGGGAAGCCGACCTTGTCGTGCGCCTCCACCGGAGTTGTGGTGCCTCCTGAACGCTTGCTGCCACGTTCGGCCAACGGCTGCTCGCTTCCAGCCAGCCGCAGCACCATCTGGCCAGCAGCAGCCAGCCAACAGTAAGCCATCGCCGGCCGAGGTTGGCTACAGGTGGTCGGTGCCCTCCATGGTCGACCAAGGCCCTCCTTGGTTGACCACGACGCCTTCCAGCGGCTCCGGCGACCCTCAGATGAAGCCTCACCGTTCCGTCCTCGGCAAGGTCCATCCTTTGGAACTCCCGTTGGCGCCACCCTTGGACGTCGACACAAATTCCTTCATTTTTTTCATCTTCATACTGTTGTCATTCATACTTACTCATATATGATCTATACTTGCCTGCGCTGAGCCTTCGCGCCGGTCTATTTTCCATGCTATGGATATGTGCTACTCCTACGTTGAGTTGGTTGTGTCGGTTGTCGGTGTCGTCGTGTTTATATTGTGGTGGTTGACCGTGCCTTCCAGCCGGTCTTGTTGTTTGTCTGTGGACCGTGTCATCGAGCCGGTCGAGGGTTCGTAACTCACTCAAACGCTACGGTCGTGGGTTCGTCCTGCCGTGACCGTGACGTCGAGCGTAACTCATCCCTCATAGTCGTTGTTGTTTGTTTGGTTGGCCCTATAGTACTACGAGCGTTGGCTCCTGTCCCTAGCCCTAGGGTGAGGCCACTGTGGGCACGATTTTGGAAACAATATCGATGCGGATGTTGCCCGCACATTATAACCCCTAGTGACCTACCCTAGCGGGCAAAGGATTTGGAGACGACGATCATGGGACGACGAGTGCCAACTCGTTTGGGTGAAGCTCATGATTGCGAGGTGACTCGCCATGGCCATCGGGCTCCACCGTACCCATTGGACTTTTTTCTGACCTAACCACCTCGTATGCTTCCACCGTTTCGAACATAGCATTCCTCTGACTCTCACGGTGACAACCACACCGCTGAGCCGTAGGAATAGCCTTGTGCTAGTTTTGTTGCACGGAGGTCATGGTGCCCTACGAGTTGGCGTAGGATGAGGGTCCTTAATTCTTCGGCCACCGCCCTGACCATGACATGTCGATCGAGTGAATGTGGGCACTCTTTTCTTTCTCCCTTCAGTTTTGATCTCCGTCGATCCAGTAAAGTGTGGATCGAGCCCTTCTGTTTTCAGCCGCTCCGATCCCTGCTGATTGCAATAATTGTGGATCGAAGCCCCGTGGAACCAAGTTCCCCGCCTTTAGTCAGACTCTTTGCATGTTGGTCGTGTTTATGTAGTAGTCTTGCTTCTTGATCCCATTCCTCTGATCCCTGTCTACTGCTATGGCGTGTGGATCAAAGGGAGGTGGATCCCCATTTTACTTTCTCCTTTGCTTCTTCGCACTCGAGCCCTCGTATGCTTGTACCTGTTCTAGACCGTAGCGCTCCTAGATCCTTGCGGTGACAACCGCACCGCTGCAAATTCTAGGAACATCTAGTGCCATTTACTGCACACGGGTCGACCATACGAGTGGATTGAGTGCTTGTGATTTCCGGTGTGTCACTCCCGCCTTTGTCCGTCTTTCGCTATGGTGCATGCATGGGAGTGAGTTAGACCACCGTTGCCTCTCTTTTCTCATTTCATTCCCTCATCTCGGTCCTCGTCGATTACAATGGCGTACGGATCGAGAGATACTAGAACTACTCTCTTTTTCTCGATGGTCTATCTATTCGATCTCGTCCTTAGCCATGACGATTGGATCAAAGATCGGACCCTCGTTCTAGTCGGCAAAGCTAAGGTCCATATCATGACCTCGGTTCCGTGCGAGTCGACTCGATCGACCGTAGGAAAACATTTACACCGAGAACATGACATAGACATGCTTAGCCGAGATTCTCCTTCGACTCTTTTGAGCCCAAGGAAAATGAACTCGCTTTGTGAGGGCTAGTGTTGTTTTTGCGTGATGTTTGCTTAAGTCGGGATCGGGTCTCAACCATTTTACTCGAGCCGTACAGGTCGACTTGGTTGACCCGGGAAGTACGAGCTAGGTTGCGACTTGAGCTTGTGCTTAGCAAGCATTCGCTCCTGCATCTTTTCGAGCATGAGGATTAGATGTCCATCGCGAGGGCTGAGTCCTTTCTCTATTTAGTGTCCCTAGCGTCTTTCGAGTCTAGTTGTCGTGTCAGTGTTCTGATTGCCCCTTTGTACTGTTTGTCGGTCTCACGAGGTAGTTGCATTGAGAGCAGCGAAGGTCAGAACAGAACCTGCTGCAGGAGACCGAAGATGACACCGGGACCTGAGGAGAACGGCTACGAGGACATTGGAGATCTCGGACTAACAACGTAACAGGTGCCACAGCTATGACACCCTGAAAATCACCTTTTGGAAAATAGAGTTTAATGTGACTTTGTTTATTTATTATTCATGAAACATATAGCTCAAATAATAATTTTTGGTGAAATAATAATTTAAGTTGGGGTTTAGAAACATTTTTGTTGCATTCATGCTGGAGCATAATATTTTGTTTGAGTGTAGGAATAGAGTTGAGTGGTTTGAATTCAAACTTGGTTTGAATTTGAGCAAAGTTTTCAAAAGAATCAAAAGAAAAACCTTTTCTTTTTCTTTCTTCTCCCTCCCTAACCTTTTGGCCCGAAGCCGCAAGCGGCCCAGCCCACGGCCGCCACTCCCTTTTCCCTCTTCTCCTCCTTTCCCGGCCTGGTCTGGACCAGCCCGCGCCCCCTCTCCTTTCTCCCTCCCGTGCCCGCGTCGGCCTTTTGGCCCGCTGCGGAGCCGGCCCGTTGCCACCTTTGCGCGCGCAAGCTCCACGGCCCAGCTCGCCGCGCCCACCTCCTATCCCTCTCGCGCGCGCCGGCCCAGCTCCCGCGCGGCCCGCTCGCTCGCGTACAGCGCGCCCGCCCGCGTCCCCGCTCTGCCGCTGTCAGCCTGGCCCCACGCGTCAGTGGCTGGCTGTTCCCCTACCTCCCGCCGCCTGCGTAGTGCGCCGCCGCCGTCTGCTCCTCTCTCGTAACCGCCGCGGTAGTGGCATTGAAGGCCACTACGCCGCCACCCCGGCTCGGTGGAGCCTCCACCGGCCGCCACAGCACCTCCCCGACCCTATAAAGCCAGGAGCAGAGCCCCCGAGCTCTTTCCCTCACCCTCCCGCTCGTGCCCCACCCCCGTCGTCGCTGCCGAGCCCCACCGGCTGCCCTAGCGCCCCGCCGTGCTCTGCCGGGTGATGCCGCTATCACCCGAGGTGCCCTGTGCCCTTCTCTCGCTCTATCGCGCGCACACGAGCTCGCCCGAGCCATTTTTCCCCTTTGCAGATCTCACGGCCGCCGACCTCGCCGCGGTAAGCCCTCTCTGCCATAACCGAGCCCGCCATCGTGCTCGCCTTTCCCTCCGCTCTCCTCTGGTGGTGCTCGCGTGGCCAACTGAGCCCGGGAGCGCCGAAACGGCGAGCTCCCGAGCGCTCCCATGGCGCTCCGCCGTGTGCCGGTGGCGGCCGCCGCCCGCCGCCGCCTCGCGTCGCTCTGAGCCGCCTGCGCCATCCGATCTGCTGCGGACAGCCAGGATTAGAAGCACCCCAAAGGGGTATGAGCCGGGTCCACGGACGCCCCGAAGGGGTATGAGCCGGGTCCACGGACCCGTGAACCTGCGTCCCGCGCGCGGTACACCGGACCCGTGGTGGACCGGCCAACCGCGTCGCGCCGCGTGGCACCGCGTCAGCGCCCGCACGGCTGCAGCTGTCGCTTTTGCGAAAAGGCCCCCGAGCTTTTTGAAAATAAACCCGCAGTCCACCTTAGTTCATATGAGTTTAATTTCAGTCCTGTTTTCTTACGGTTTTAACCCTGAGCTTCCCGGTTTTAGTGCCCGCAGTCCATATCGCGTTTTTAAGCCTGCTAGCCCCTCGAGTCTACCGTTAATTACGTTTTAGTTCTCGGTTTTCGTAGGCTAGCCCCTAGGCAAATGTTTTTATTTACAAAATAGCCCCTGAAACTTGTTTTCTTTATAACTTTCCCATTTTTAGTCCGATTAGAGTGATCTTTACGTCCATGTGATCGTATCGACGAGTAGAATAGTTTTATAAGTGTTTCTCTACCTGTTTTTGATGCTTGGTGTACTGTTCTAATAGAAGTATATTTTATCTGCATGTGATGATTGGAATGGATGTTTGTGTGGTGCCTTTGACCCCGTTTAGAGTTCAAGTTGATCAAGGTTATCGAGAAGATCTCTGAAGAAGTGAGACCATCAACACAAGTTATTGGAAGGCAAGTATAACCTATGGTTTCCTTGTTACCTATTAAATGCAACACTCAATAATCATTATGCATGTGTCAAACTTGATGAACCATAGGACAATACTAGATTCATTGAACTGTATACCTTGTACCTATGGGAGGGTTTTGCATAATATGACTAGAAATGCTACGCGCTATATAACTGCTAGTCGTTTAACACTGATTAATGACTGTGGAACAAATGTTAAAAGAGGCTTTTTAACCACATTTTGGGCACTGGAGCATGTGATTCGCTCAGTGACCCACCCCAGGGACTATCTTCTAAAGCGGCCACCCGAGAGATCCCGTGCAACCTTGGGTATTATATGGCTCTGATCTTAGTTGTGTAACTAGACTTTCTCTAGCTTGTAGTAGTTACCGAAAGGCGCTAGAGGGGAGCCTAGGCTTAGAATGGCTTCCTTGCCTGTCAAGATGTGTACTGGTCGGCTGTCAGGTGTGCCATCTTGAAGGGGGCCTCCATTCACCTAGATGTTGAAACCTTGCGGCTACTACTTGTTAGGGTAGCTAGTGAAAGGCTACATAGTGAAACCCTACCGTACTTCCATAGAAGAGGTAACGTGGGCCCTGCAAAACCCGGCATATGGGAATCACGGCCTAAGGTGAAAGTGTAGAACCTCTGCAGAGTGTAAACCTGATATATCAGTCGTGCTCACGGATACGAGCGGCTCGGATCCTTTTTAAGTATGTCCATGGTGGGATATGTTGGTGGTTGGTGGTCTACCTCTTTTTAACATGATGTTTATCACATACCATGGGACAACAGGGTTTATATATCTAGTAATATAAGGTGAATGTAAAATATGATCAACTTAAAATGCTGACCGCAGTCAACCGAGTCAAACCTCTTGAGCCTTGCATCCCCGTAGTTGTACTTGCTGAGCATGGTGAGCTGACGCTTGTCGTTGGTTCACAAAAATCCCAGATGGGTACCAGATGGTGTTTTCAAGTGAAGATCTACAGAGGATGTTCCAAGAGTTCTAGGCGGGTGTTTCCCCAGTCAACCGTCCCTGTGGAGTTTGGAGTCCCGAAGAGTAGTTTCCGCTCTGCTTTGTTTTAGATGTAAGTCTTGTTGTAACTATGTTTCGATATGTAATAAAGCATTGCCTTTGAGAAAATTCCATATTTGGTGCTATATGTGTCTTGTGGACTTCCTGGGCACACATATAGTTGGCACTTGGAATTCTTCGGGAATCCGGGTGTTACAACAGCCCATCCAACCTCGTAGAATCCTATTAGACATGCAATAATGTAGCTGCTAGCGCTTTACTATTTACAAATGAATTGTGATAGGTTGCATGTTAGATTGCTTGTGAAGCCTATACCTTGACGCAACCCTTTCCCCTGCACACCCGCTGTTAGGCTAGACACCGCTTACTTTACATACTTGCTACTCGCTTCTACTATGCATTATATCTGTGATGTGATGCTTGGTGGATGTTGCTTGTGGGTGGCTAAGGCACGCGTTGTCGTGATAACAGGATGATGGCTTGGGGAGATCTTGGCGTGTGTCTTGGGTGCATGTGATGAGGGTTGAGTCGACTGGACAGGATCTACGACGAGTCCGGTGACGAGTCTTGCCAAGGGGATGTGACCTGGGCATCATCCCCTAGGGAGTACCTGTGGTGGGTACATTGTGATCTTGAGAAGAGATCTTGGGAGGAGTGTCTTCGTGGGACGAATCCCTAGGATAGAGGTGCTCTGTCAGCACGGGGCGATGGAAGCCCCGAGGAGGAGATGTCTTGTCCAGTCCTTAGGGCCTGATTGCGCTGGGGTGATCAGTCCATAGTACCTTCGTGCGCACCACTTGTTCTTGTATGGGCGGGGACCGTTCCTACCCCCTGGGCGAAACGATGCCATTACTGCTAGGTTGCAAGGTGATAAGTGTAGGGAGGTAAGGGCTGGATACCCACACCCTCCTAAGACAATGTGTGTTGATGGTCCTTAAACACTTGTTTTACCATCAACATTTTACCCAAAAATTCACCAAAAAGGCATGAAAAGTAGTCAAATGGGTTTCAAACTAACCAAATTCCACATGTCCATAGATTTTTATTTGAATGCAGGATTTGGACCAAATTTGGAGAATGGACCCACCAGGGGCCGAGACCACTCACCAGGGCCCATTTGGGCCCTAGTGGGGTGGCACCCGCCACCCCTAGGTGGCGCCCAAACTTCTCCCCTGCCACGTCACTGATCCGTATGACCACCCCAGGGCCAAAATCAGCCCTCGGTCACTAGGTCGGTGGCATCGGAGGGCTCAGGAGGGAGTGGCGTGGATCATGCATGCCGCCATGCAAAGAAGCACATGTTGAATTAAAGAAGCACATGCTTAATTCTTCTCCACCATTGATCTGAAGGAGGTTACGATCCAAGGGCTCTCATCCATCATCACGCGGATCGATGATGTGGCGGTGGAGTAGCCCCTACTCTACCTCTCTACTATAAATACCCCCCTGGAGGTGTCACTTCATTTCAAGCAAGGAAAGGAAGGAAGAAGAAAGCAAGGCTACAGCTAGAGAGCTAAAAGCTTAGGATTTAGCCAAGCTTTGGCAAGTAGGCAGCTAGTAGAGCATGGCATCCTTGCCTCACTGCCCTCGCGGAAGCGCTGCTCAAGGCTTAGCTCAAGAGTAGAAGCGTGCGAGTAATCGGTCCTGGAGTTGGGAAGAGTCTTCCTTCATCTCCGGTTCAGGTTTTGCTCTTGTAACTCAAGCACTTTACTATATTCTAGTTCATCATTTCAAGTATTACTTTATTCTACTTGCCAGTATTGAGTAGTATACTTGATTGATTGCTTGAGTACCTAGCTATCCTACATTTCAATTCACTTAGCCATAGTAGTTAATCTCTAGTGTGCTTAGTGTTTGATCTTTGCCAATAGGTTGCTTAGTTAGTTTAGTGTTTATCTTATTAAGTCAAGTATTTGCTCTGACGTCCGCAAGGGTGTCCCTATTCTAGGCCAGGGTAGAGATAGTTAGAATATAATTAGGTGTGGTGCTTAGTTATAGACTTACCTTCAGATACGGCTAGACCCCCGGATAGCTGTGGTAGCAAGCAGGTGGTGACAGCCCTGTGCACCTTGAATTCCACCACGTAGTTGGTCTAGTTTAACAGTAAGGCTCGTTGTGCTAGCGTTCAACCTAAGTCAGTGGTAAAGGCTAGTACACCTCGGTACTTGACAAGATAGGAATAAAATTATACTTAACTTGGTTGCTTATTTGGCATTTGTCTATCTTGCTTCGTAGTTATCTAGGAGTAGTTATTAATTATTAGTTAGTTATATTAGTTATCCTTAGTTATCTTTTCCCCCTATCTACCTATCCATCCACCTTACCTTAACCATTCATTTCATCCTTACATATCCACTCATAAATTCTTTTTAGCCTTTCATCTCCTCTCTTCTCTTCTCTCCTTTTCCCTTTCTTATTCTTCGACTCTCATCCCCTCCTTGACTCGACTCATACACCACCCTAGCCTTCCTTTGGGATCAAATAAATTGACACCTGGTACTCCCAGGCGAAGTGCTACTACGATAGTTCTGTGCGCTTGCAGAATCTCCTCTAGGTAGATTGCAATCTCTCTAGCTAGCTCCTACTAGTGTCGGGATTGACAACCTCATTTGACATTAGTAGATAGTTGCTTTAGCTTCACTCCTTTAGGTATAGTGACTGGACTTGCTACAAGCATTTCTGGCATCGTTGCCAGGGATAGATTCCATAGTCTACTCCTAGTAACAACGTTAGCAAGTGTCAACAAGCATTTCTGGGCCATTACCGAGGATAGTTGCCTAGCTCTATCTTTAGTGAAGTTAAGAACTACCAACAACGTGGTGTTTATTTGGTGCTCCAGGATCCACGTCTCACAGTCTCAGCGTGTCGGTGGATTCTGAGGTGCCCCAGGGCTGAGTGGTAGGATGGCATCATTGCGGATTAGAGGGAAGTTCGGAATCAGCTTAGACGAGCCGGATCGTCGATGATAGCTAACCTGTGGTTCCAGGCGTACACGCTCTACAGAGTTGATCGATCTATACGTATAGCTGTGTCCATGGTCATGGACAACACTATGGTGCTCAGTTTCCCTTGGACTTAGTGAGAGGTGTCCTTTCTTCTCTCCCCCTGGATTGATAGGTCCGGCGCTGACCGTTGAGGCACGGTATGAGTGGCAGTCGTCCTTGCCGCCTAGAGAGTGAGAGTGTGGTGAGATGTGTGGATGTGTGGATGGGATGGATGGATGGATGGTCGTATGGTCAGATGTTCGGTCGATGACCGGATGGAAGGCCATGTGGCCGGGTATATGGATTAAAACTTGATGATTATATTTATAAAATATTGATTACATGCATAGGAAAACTACGACCATAAATAGGCTCCTTTTTGCTCTACCCTTCCATTCCTCAAACCACATAGCAAATGCAAGCATAGGATGGGAAAGTGTGGCCAGTACAAACCGTCAGGTTGGGCGACTTCTACCGCGATGAAGGTGGAAGCTAGATGGACTAGGAGGTCTCGTTCCTATACGCAAGTTTGGATGAGAAGATGAAGACGAAGTCTTCGCTCGCTGCTATAACTTGATGATGCCCGTGAAGGATGAGCCTTCACTCGCCGACGCTCTACGCCGACTCCAGCGTCGATAGGTATGCGTTAATGATATAGTTTGTACTAGGTGGTGTTTCCATGTGATGTAATGACTTGTAAATCTGTACTATCGCGTTGTATGAACTATGGTAACAACTGAATAATGATAATGTGATGATTTGAGACTTTTTGGACTATCACATTATGATGTATCTGCGGATTTCCCTTCGAGGAAATCGTGGGTCGTTTCAACTTTGACGAAGACGGGCGGGCCCACTGGGTCCTTCCCTGATTTTTAAAAAATATTTTTCTATTTTTTCGGGTTTTTTACTGTTTTTTGTTCGACCATTTCCACAGTCGGTTCACTGAGTGAGCCGTCTCATTTCCATAGGCGGCTCACTTAGTGAATCGCCTTTGGGAATCAATTTCCATAGGCGGCTCATAAGCAAGCGTTTGTGTTGTGTTCTATTTCCACTAGCCTCTAGCGCAGACGGTTTTGAAAAACACAAGTGCAAATAGCTTACCAACCACTTGTATAGCTTACCAACCACTTGTATAGTATCGTCATGTACTAGTGTCTAATTAATTCATCATAGCGTATGTTTACTATAACACTATATTCTCAAATTATAGATTAATTAGGCTTATATGATCTAGATATATAAGCCATACTAATAAAAGTTAGAACAATTCACGTTGAACGATGATACGAAATCCGATACTAATATATATTTAGTTTCCATCACATACGAACATGTTTGCCAGTATTTTATTATAATTATTAGTTTATTTTTAATAGTGACAACATATATGATGAATGATTGACATTGATGAGGAAGGTTTGAGGCTTTTCCTGGTTTAGTCCATATCTCGCTATGTGCTTAATGTTTATAACTAACCGGTGGCCTTGAGTTGTGGCGTGTTACTTGTGTTGGTGTGCGTGTGCAACATATGTCTCTTGGCTGTGTTGATGTGCAGGTGTTGAGCTCGGAGACAGTGGTCGATGGCGAGGTGAAGGTCAAGTAGAGATGTGTCATGCCGACGGACCGGGAGTGGTGAAGGATGGGCGTGCCGTGCGGCGGACGTGCCATGCCGATGGACCCAGAGCGGTGAAGGGCGGACGTGAGGCTTGGACCGACAGACCGAGAGGCCGGAGGACCAGCTGTGGTAGCTGGCACGTGGCATCGACGAGCTGGAGCACATGGGGATGTGCGATGCATCGGCCGAGTCGGCAGGAAGACGATGATGTCGTGGCACTTGGCGGGAGGTCGGACACGGGCTTGCGTGCGGCGCAAGTGCCGTCGGCCGAGTCAAGAAGGAAGGTGAAGGCGTTGTGCCCGGCGTGGAGGCTAGACATGCATCGGCATCGGTGCCGTTGGTCGGGGTGTGCGAACCACATCCCGTCTACGGCGCGGGTTTGGTGGTTGAGCCTCGAAAAACTACCCTCGACGGTTTCCAGGTTTGGACCTCAAAACCTGGGCTGGCGGGTTTCCGAGTTTGGGCCTCAAAACTAGGGGTGGACGGCTTGCCAGGTTTGGACCTCAAAACCGGGCGGAGGTTCCCATGCAGAACGGTCGACGCGTGGCGGCGTGGAGAGGCTGGCGCCGCGGCGAAGCTATCCACAAGGAAGACGCGGTGGTCGACAGTGACGGCACGTGGCGGCATCCTGGAGCTTGCGTCGAGGCGAAGCGAAGGATGAGAAGGCGTGTTGCCATCAGATGAAAACTGCTAGTGTTGGACAGTTTTACCCCTGAGGGGTATTTGGGTTGAGTGCTTCATGTGAGGGCGTTTTGGTCTTCGGACGTGCGCCTATATATATGAGAGGGGCTGGTTAGGGCAGCCTATCCTTGGGGAAGTGTCACTCTCATTTTGTTCATTTGAGAGGAGGCTAGGGTTAGAGAGAGGAGCGACTCTTGTTCTTGAGCTTTTCGCCATCCACGCTTTGTGTTGCGAGGAGTGGCTTGTAACCCTACACAGTGTGCTACACAATTCATCATTCCATAGCAATCCAAGGATCAATTTCTTACTTCTCTTGTGTTGGCTGAAATTTGGACGATTCGCGTTTTTGCTGTTCGCGTTCTTCGTTTCCTCCCTTCGATTCTTTCGCGAGATTTTCTGTTTGAAGGGATGGATTGAAAATCCGTTTGAACCATCTTGTGTAGCATCGTGAGAGACATCTTTCCACTGAAGGAATTTATCTAATTCCTGACGAGCACATAGATCGGGCGGATTTCGTTTTCGGTTCTAAACTTTTCCCTTTTGCACGAGATCTGCGATTCATGAATTTCTAGTTAGGCTTGAGCCATGATCTCTTAGAGATAGCTCACCAACATAGTTGTGATCATCTGTGCAAAATTTGGTGAAGTTTGGAGTTGATTTGACTGAGTTTTGGGTCGATTTGGTGTTTGAACAGCGCTGTTTTCGGGCTGACCGGACAATGCTACAGTACGACCGGACGCTACAGTAATTTGCTACAGTACGTTCGGTGCTACAGTAATCTGGTACAGTGTTGTTTCGGCCGGACTCTGCGTTGTTTCTGTTCATGCGTCCGACGCTACACTAACCTGCTACACTACATCGACGGCACTACAGTAACTGCTACCGTGCGTCCAGTGCTACAGTAACCGGTCGCTATAGTACCAGCGTCCGGTCAGTGCTGTTTTCGCGCCATTTCGTCCGTAGTTTTTGCGTTTGAGCTCCGATTTGAGTTTCGTTTGTTGCGTTGGTTTCCTAACTTTGTAAGAAACATTCTAAAGTACTTTTGTCACCAGTTGGCTTAAGTATTTTTGGTTGGGCACTTGCTTTTTCTCCATAGGAGTGCAGTGCTTCTTTTCGGACCTCCGATTTTGATGGTTTGCTTGGTAGATCGCGTGTGTTGTCCCGCTGTGTTCTTAGGGAACATCCATCCAATCTTTTGGGTCGTGGACATCCCGTGTGTCGGCTTTGCCCTTGGGGTTGATTTTCTATAACAAAGGCCTAAACATTTTGGAAGAAATTTTGAGGCTCCCATTCACCCCTCTGGTCGCCAATTCGGTCCTTGAAATAGGTACTTACTTCCTCCATCCTAAAATAAATGCACTTCTAGAGTTTGAATGAAGATGTTAAGGTTATTGTGAAATTACATTTATACGATGTAATTATTACATCTTGA
Organism: Coix lacryma-jobi var. lacryma-jobi; assembly: GCA_009763385.1. Classification (NCBI taxonomy): domain Eukaryota; kingdom Viridiplantae; phylum Streptophyta; class Magnoliopsida; order Poales; family Poaceae; genus Coix; species Coix lacryma-jobi. Next base: position 124,807,206 of record CM019826.1, on the reverse strand, counting down.
AAATTGAGAAAGTAGAAAAAAATAAATATAACTAGTTTGTCTTTTATGTAAATGCATTTATTTTAAAATGGAGGGAGCACGTCTAAGATATCACCCCTCAGCCTAGTTCCTGTGAGCCGGCGTTCGCTGTTGGGGTGGTGGCAGCGGATCCCGACGCGGTTAGGAGACCGCGTGAAGCGAGCAGATGAGTCGCGGTCACCGATGGATGCAACCACGCAAAGGACGACGATGCGATGCGGTCGGCGCACACCTTTCGTCTCCTCCCCGCGTTCTGTCGCGGATCCCGCTCCCTGGCAAGCATGGCCCACGCAGCTAAGCACATGGTAGGCCCTGGGGTCAGCCGGATTCGTACGCCCACATGTCGCATCCCGCGGTGTTGGCTCTCCCTTTTCTTACCTTCCACTTCCAGACGATTCTATCACGGGGAGCCGCAGATCTCAATCCAGTCTGCCCTTCCATTGCCGTTTCGGATTTCACCGACACGCGGGTCCGGTACGTGCTTACGTTTATACGGGCCCACGGCTCCGTGAGGGTGCGTCGCGGATGCGTAGAGGAGTGAGTGTACGTGTGCGTAGCTTGGGCGCGACGTGGCCTCTTGCTCGGATAAAAAAGCTGGAGCCCGGAAACGAAGGAACAGAACGAGGAGGAGAGAAGACTCGAGGAGAGACAGAGAAAGAGGGAAGGAGCGACCAGCCATGGCGAGCGTCAAGGGCGGGGACTCGGTCAAAGCGAAGGCGGCGGGGGAGGTGGGCCGGGGATGCCGGTGGCGGAGGTGGAGCAGGTGTTCCGGCGATACGACGCGAACGGCGACGGCAAGATCTCGGCGGAGGAGCTGGCGTCCGTGCTGCGGGCGCTGGGCGCGCCGCCGGGACCCGGGGAGGTGCGGCGCATGATGGACGAGATGGACTCCGACCGCGACGGCTTCGTGGACCTCGCCGAGTTCGTCGCCTTCCACTGCAGCAACGGGGAGCAGGAGGATGGCACGGAGGAGGACGCCACCGAGGCCGAGCTGCGGGAGGCGTTCCGCATGTACGACGCCGACCGCAACGGGCTCATCTCCGCGCGGGAGCTCCACCGCGTCCTGCGGCAGCTCGGGGACAAGTGCTCCGTCGCAGACTGCTCACGGATGATCCGCTCCGTCGATGCAGATGGCGACGGCAGTGTCAACTTCGACGAGTTCAAGAAGATGATGGGCGCCGGCGCTGGAGGCAGGCGCTAGCCGCTAGGGCGGCGACGAGGAGCACTAGCAGGAACAAGCCAAGCAAACAAGTACCTGCTGGCGGTTCCATGGCTCCCAAGGTTTGATTAGTTCGTGTTCGTTCTAGCGTGGTTTGTTTACCTAATTATTAGATCCGCACGCAGTTGCTGAATATAGGCCTTCTAGTTCTAAGCGCGTGCGCGCGCTCTCTGCGTACTCCGTCTGTCTTCGTTGTCGTTTCCGAAAAAATCAGCAAATTTTAATTTTGACTATATATATAAACCGAATATTAATATTTATGATATATAATTAGTATTATTGATAGATATTTTAATATATTTTTATAATAAATTTATTTGAAGATATAAATATACATATTTTTATAAATCTTTTTAAAATTAAATAAGTTTAAACCGCACGTATCTTTTCTTTAAGATGGATGGAGTACTAAAAAATTTAGCACGGTTCTAGAGGCACTCTGATTTGATGGCGAACAAAACAGATGTTGTCAGTAACGTGCCATTGCTAATATGGCTGCTTTATTAGGTACTCCCTCCGTCCCTTTATGTTTGTGGTCCGGGAAGCGTGTCTGCGAGGGAAACACGGATTTTAGAGACAGACATTTAGCGACGGAGGGAGTACACGTAGGGTCTGTTTAGTTGCTCTCAAAGTTTCAAAATTTTTTGAATTTGGGCTAATTTTTAGAAGTTTAGATCTAAACTAAGATCTGTAAAGTTTGAAAAAAAAAGACTTATTTAGAATTTGGAACCATGGAGGCTCAAAAGTATAATATGGTATGGTTTAGTACAAAGTTTTTATTGTAGCTTTAGATCTATTCTTTTTTGTAAATAAAAACTACAGTAATTTTAGTTCATACTCATTAAATCTATAGCTATAATTATCCGAGTAACAATTTAAAGCTATAGATTAGATGAATTAAATCACTAAGTTTTTACTAAAATTTTAAAACTACAATATGTTTGAAATAACATAGCTATAGATTTAATGAGTATGAACTAAATCATTGTAAAAAGTTCATACTCATGGAATCACTAAGTTATACATGATTCAATGAGTATGAAATTTTTACTACAGTTCATACAATAATTATCCCACCATAAAAATTTCACCATAATTGGGCCACAGAAACTGCAGTGATTAATTTTTTCAATTAATTCCATACAATTCTATGTTTTTTGTAATTAATTAGAATAATTTATAGCTACAATTTCTATAGTCTAATTATGGTAAAATTTTTATGGTAGACTACTTATTGTAATATTAAATTATTAAAAATTGTATACTCATTGGATCATGCATAACATAGCTATAGATTTATTTTAATTATAGAAAGGCATTTATATAAAGCTACAATAAAAACTTTATACTAAAGTCTACCACATTATATGTTCACTGCGTAGATCTACTCATGCGGAGTCCAATAAAATTAGATTTTCTATTTTATGATTTTTCCGCGATTTACTATGTTTTTTTTCAAAGATTCAGTAGAAATAAATAAAAAATAGAAAGGACAAAACTATTGGACCAAAATCATTGATACTAGCTGTCCAAAACCGTCTAGGGAGGTAAGTTATATTGTTGCAAAAGTTAAGGAGATGTTTTATATGGTTTCGAAGTTTAGGGAGAAAAATTAGACTTCGGCAAAAGTTGAGAGAGAAAAAAATGGATTTTGTTCTGCTTACGAACTAAACTAGTATAGGTTAAAAAAACCGATGTTTTGGGGTTCTTTCAGTTCTTTTTACTATAGCATATAGAAGAAGAAGAAGTCTAGCCAAATTTGATTAATTTGCCAAGAGGCAAGGATCAGTTTAGTTCGGACTACGAAGAAGAAGTCTAAACTGATCCTGTGGTACAAATTGCAGAAGTGGAAGCAATTATCGGAATGCGGAAGCAAGATTAAAAATATTATCAGAATACGGAAGCAAGATAAGAATATTAAACCTGAATCTTGCTTCCATGAGTTACCCTGAATCTTTTTGAGTTAGAACATCTGATATAAAAATATCATCAGAATGTGGAAGCAAGATAAGACAAACTTTACAAAAGCATGATTATGTTTCTTTTTAAATAAACTTAACTTCAATTGCGGAAGTGGAGCAACACTACAAAGCCACACTTAGGCGGAGCACCTAAGTTGGAGAGAGAGAGCAACGAGATCATATCAAGCCCACTGACATGACCTTGATTGATACCACAATTCTACACCTGCAACATGAAATTAATAAATCCTGAGTGCATGAGGGTACTCAGCCAGACTTACCGGCTAAAGAAAAGACTCCAAGGGCATGTTAGCTTTGAGGAATGTAGTGGGTGAAAGGTCCAAATTGGCTAGAGGAGGTTGAATAGCCTAATTAAAATATACAAAACACTTAGGCAAATTCAATTAACAACACAAATGGCGAAACTTTTTGCACCAGCCTAAACAAAAGTGTTGCAAGCCACCTATCCAACAATTCTACCTAATATCTGTATGCCACACAAACAATTATAGTTGTACAAGTAGACAAGAGATAAGTACAAGGTATAGCACAAATAAATAATGGCTAAGGAAATGATAAATAAGTTATCTACACAAGATATAGGAGGCAAAATGAATAGTACTAGTAATACCCAATGAATTAGCTCAAATTGAAAATGAATACAATAAGAAAGGGACCTTGTTGGGAGGTTTTCACCGAGCCTTCGGGATCGTCTTTGAAGAATCAATCACCGGCGAATATCCCGAATGAAGAGCCAATCATCAAAAAATGATGGTGAAGTCCAATCACCAAGATGACCAAACAATCACAATGAAGCACGCGGAAGACCAATTTATCCCGAGTTTCACGTGCTTGTTGGTACGCTACTCCTCGTTGTGTCGACCAACCCTTGGTGATCCGGTGGCTAATTGGCACCATGCCAAGCTACACAAGCGCCACAAGAATCTACCACAAGAGAGGTAGCTCAATGACAATCCAGTAGAGGTGTCTTTCGCCACTCCAGCGGGGATTAGGCCCGAAATACCCCTCACAACTCGATCGGTGGTGGCCAAGAACAATCTACAAATCTTGCCAACTCTACCAAACTCCTCCAAGTCGTCTAGGCACCGAAAAATTCCAAGAGTAACAATAAACTTTAGGTGTGGTTACAGTACTGATTTGGGTTCTGGTTGCGTGATGGACTTCAGGTGTTGTTTGCCTGATGGACTTTAGGTGTGGGTTTGCTTGGTGGACTCCATGTGTGGTTGCTTGGTGGATTCCAAGTGTCAGTTGCTCGGTGGATCTCCGAGTGTGGTTTTGCTCGGTGGACTCCGAGTGTTTGTTCTGTTCAGAAGGAGATGATGAGTAAAACTTAGTAAGTAGGTGCATAGGAAAATAGGATTAATATGATGTGTCATTTTAGGTGCTCGTGTCAAACAGAGTCAACCTACCTTTGATATTAGCCTCATGTCATATTTTTTGATGTACTCACCCTTCCTCTTTGTCCCCCTGCTACCCCACCCAGACGCTGGAGACTATGTCGAGGAACAGAAGTATCTAGAAGACGGTGGCTTCAACCAAGATGAGTTGTACTAGGTTGGTGCTACCCCGGTCGACGTTCCTGTGGAGATGGCGTCCAGTTTTCACGAGTCTACATTGAAGTCTTCATTAGAGCCAGTTTGAGAGTCTGTACTTTTCTTTTGGACCCAAGGATCATTTATGTAATAATGTTCGATATATTAATAAAACATTGTTTTTTATACTATTATGATGTCGATATATGTATGAATATTGATCCTGGCATACATATATTGTGCCCTCAATTTTGTTCTTAAAATCGGAGTGCGACACCTACTTGAAAGGTACGAGGATGCACGTTCTTGTCATAATTGTGCCTCATCGCCTGTAAGTACCTTGCTGACTGAAAAAGAGCGTCTAAGTGGACCTCCTCGATGCTATCAAGTTCGAGTCGTCGGGTATCGTCGGCTTTGCCCTCTCTGTACTGCTCCACTCCTGGGGAGTCCCAAATTAAGTCTGTTGGGAGGATTGCCTTGCGCCGTACACTAGGAAGAAGGGAGTTTGGCCTGTTGCTCTGCTTCTTTGTGTCCGTAGCCCCTAGAGTACTTTTGATAATTCTTCAAGCCTTTTGCCGCCACAATCCTTCAGTAGGTGAAAAAGCCTTGGTTTGAGTCCTGCCAGGATAAGTGCATCGTCTCTTTCCACTTGCCCATTGGACCGATGATGGGCTCCCGAGGCATAGTCTATCACTACTAGAAATATGATCATCAGTGATGATTTGCTAGTGACGCTGGTAAGTTTCATCACCAAATGATACCTTTCGATGACAAAATTTTCCTTTTCGTCACAATGTACAAGTGACGAAGTTTTGGCTTCACTTTCAGTGATGAAAATGAGAGGAACATCATCGATTACCAAATGGAAATCGTCATAGATCATGTTGTCGGTGTGCTATATTGTAATGATGAAAATATTCATCACAGATTATATTTCGATATGGTCATAGATAATTTGCCTCGTGTGGCCCACGTAGTGATGAAACGAATTGGTCACAGATCATTTTTTCTAACGTCATAGTTACATGTCTAGTTTGCCCCCACCTGTACTACTTGACGGCGTTGGATGTGTGGGCCAGACGGTCCGGTCGACCTTTTTTTTTATATTGGGCCACAGGTGTACACAGTAGGCTGGACTTTTTTTTGGCAAAAAATTGCGCTGGTGGAGCTTTGATCTCGCGACCTGGCGTTAGGCGAGTAACAACCTTACCACTAGGCTACTCGACTATTCTTGTGAAAAAGAAAGTTACTCTATTTGTAAGGTATTGCGGATACATGGGTGTATGCCGGATCTTGAGATGATGAATGATTGTCAACTGGGATGATGCACATGTTCTTTGGCTTGTATTGTGCAGGTGTTGAGCACCGATACGTTGATCAAAGGCAAGGTGAAGGTCAAGTAGAGACGTGTCGTGCCGATGGACCAGGAGCGGTGAAGGGCGAACGTGAGGCTTGGACTAACAGGCCGGTGGCCTGAGGATCGGCCGTGGTGGCTGACAGCCTGGGACAGCGACAAGTGAAGACTTGTGTGTGGACGGGGTGCACGAGCGGTGCATCCCCTCTACGGCTCGGTTTGGTGGTTGAGCCACAGAAAAATCACCGAGTGGACGGTTTCCAGATTTGGGCCTCAAAACCTGGGTGCTGGCTGGCTTCCGAGTTTGGGCCACAAAACTCGGGCTGAGGACGGTTTCCAGGTTTGGGCCTCAAAACCTGGGTGCTGGCGGGTTTCTGAGTTTGGGCCACAAAACTCAGGCGACGGACAACGGGTTTCCCGGTTTCGCCTCAAAACCGGGGGATGGCCTAGGTTTCCCAATTTCGGCCTCAAAACCGTGGGGAGGTCCGTGAAAAGGACAAGCAGAGCGGTGGCGGCACATGGCGGCAATCGGTGAGGTTGCATCGAGGCGAAGCTACTAGTTGTGCGGGCGTGGCCGTCGGATCACCATCAACTTCGAGTTGGTCACGAATACCCTTAGGGTTAGCCTGCTCGCTCATTAGCAGTAGGGGTATGAAAGGACCGTGACGCCTAAAAGGGGGGTGAATTAGGCAACTTAGAACTTCTACTCTAAACTATGGCCTCTAATTTCCACCTAGACAAAACCTATGCAAGAAATTAAATTATCTAATGTGCAACTAAGGTTTTGCTAGGTGTGTTTGCTATCTCTACCACAAAAGGAGTTATGCTACCTAGTTTCCAAGCCTATCAACTAGCATATCAAACTAGGAAAGGTAAAGTACATGAACAAGGTAGCAATGTAAATGCGGAAGCTAAAGGGTGTGATAGAGATGCAAACTCCCGTCGACGACTCTGGTATTTTTACCGAGGTATCGAGAAGCGCGCAAGCTTCCCCCTAGTCCTCGTTGGAGCCCCTCGCAAGGGCCAAGCTCCTGGTCGGATAACTCCGTGGATAGCTCCGGGCCTTCCCCACTCTCAAGTGGGTCTCCGGTTAAGCCACTCGTGGCAAAGCCTCTCCCGGATGCTCTCCACCGTCTTCACTATCAAGTTTCCGGCCGAAGCGCCGCGGGCCTTGTTCCCTTCGGTACACGGAGGCGGCCACACCAAAAACTCGGTTGGTGTGATCTCGCAAGAATACAAGCCCTGCCGATGTACAACCATGGTGCGCGCAAGCACCGGTAGATGAGAGGTTTTCAACCTCACTAAACACTAGGCCTAACACCTAGAGCAAGCGCAAAGCGATGGTCTAACTAGCTTAAGCACTTCGCAAAGCACATACACTAATCACCTAGTATATCACTTGAGCACTTTGGTGGCTAGAGCAACTAAATATGTGTCTATACACTTGGTACACTTCCTTGAGCTCCAACCTTCTTGTTTTGGCTGGCCATGGGGGTATAAATAGAGCCCCAAGCAAATAGAGCCATTGGGCACCAAAGGTTGTCTGACTGCGCAGTATCGGACGCTGCAGTCGCGACCATCGGACGCGTCCGATGCTCCTTTAATGGCTAGATGCCAGCCTGGCACTGCGTCGCAACGGCTATATCAGCGTTCGATGGTTGATCAACGGACGCGTCCGATGCTCACAGAGCCTCTCTGGAACCTCTCTGCATGGTCATCGGACGAAGGGTCCTGTAGCGTTCGATGTTAGCAACGGAGCGTCCGATGTTCGCTGTGCAGGATTGCACAGTGTCACAGTCGCGTCCGATGCCTCGGTCTTCAGCGTCTGATGCCTCTGCTGGCGCTGACATGAGCTAGGGTTTACCAACGGAGCGTCCGATGCTTGCGTGGGCAGCGTCCGATGCAGCGTCCGATGTCCCTATCTTCTCGATTCTTCGCGATTTCTTGCGCCGTCTTGGTTCCATTCTTGTGCCTTGGACTTTGCTTGATCTTTAGGGTCTTCAACTGAGCTTCTAGGGTCTTGCTTGAGGTGTTGATCATCGGATCACCACGTCGCCTTAGTCGAAGTCACATTTGCACCCTATTGGACTACAATACAAACACTTGCAAAAGCATTAGTCCAATTTGGTTATGTTGTTCATCAAACACCAAAATCCAAAGTTAAATGGTCCGAGGTCCATTTTCCTTACAATCTCCCCCTTTTTGGTGATTGATGACAACACGACCAAAACAAGCAAATAATAGATACATAATTTAAAATGCAGTCTACTTGTAATGCAAAGGCAAGATCAAAATTTGATTTTGGTTATTTTGTTTGTTTTAGTTTGGGCTTGATTTTGGTCCTACACATTCTCCCCCTTTGGAATCAAACACCAAAAAGGAAGACATTAAAGCTTAAGAGAGGAAACATTATATACGCTAAAACTCCCCCTAAATATATGCATACATATGAGGTAAGGCAAAAGCATATGCATAACCGACGAATTAAAGCACAAAGGAGTTTAATCTATATAATTCATGGAGAAAGCATATAAGAGTATCAAATTGAAATCGACATAATGATATCGGTAGGAATACCACATGTAGATGCCAATTGGATTATCACCACACATGATGCTTGTCTCTGAGAACTCCATTTTCGTTGCAATGAGACTACTACACACAAGATAATCTTGAAAGTAGTGTTAGTCTCAAAGCTTCCAAATTGTAGAATAGACTCCCCCTAAATTTGTGCATACAAGTTTGAAATACTTGTAGGAGACATGCACATTGACTTGTAAGGTCAAACAACCATTTTCCATATTGATATTACAAATGTGACATCAATTGAAGATGGTAATTGGGGTAGTTTATCTATAATTTGGACTTTGGCACATATAAGATAAATACAAAGTAAAAGAAGCTATGTGCCGTGCTTCTAACCAATTAAAACCATGTAGAATTGCTCTAAGAATGTGAGTGATACCGAGCAAAACTACCATATGATAAGCCTAATTTGCATGACAAAGGATATGAACATACTAATGCAAACATAGGCAATGATAGGAACTAGATGCTAAAAGTAATTGCAAGACATTATACCAAATGAAAGTAATTGCAAGAATTTAAGTCTAGTTACCTAACATGGGAGGGGGAACTTGGGTCCATAGTACCCACTAACATACTTGGCAATGACATGATCCAATGTGATGCACCCCATGATATGCACCCAAAACTTTGCCAAGTCTCCAAATTCCCTGAAGCCAATTTGGCTACTTACTTCCCTTTCGGGATCCAAACCTTTTTGGTGCTCCTCATGGTTGTGATAATGTCCTTAGGCACACAAATGCGTTTGGCTCCATTGTTGGCTTGCTTGTTCAACTTGATGGCCACCACCTTGTCATTCTTCTTCTTCTTCAAGAGATAGGGTGTGGTGGCTTTCTTGTTTACTTGTTGGTGTAGGTGTTGGAGAGCTTGCTTGTTTGCTTTTTGTTTTTCTCTTTCTTCTTTTCTCCCCCATGCTTCACCTTGCACTCATAGAACTTGTGGCCTTCCTTGTGGCAAAGGTAACAGACTACAGTTTGCTCCTCATCAAGCTTCTTCACTCCCTTGTTGGTGTTATCTTGATGAGTTCGGGTTTGCTTCCCTTTGCCTTTTGCTTGGGTCAAGTCCTTGGTGAGGCGAGCCATTTCTTGCTTTAGTAGCTCATTTTCCATTGCAACTTCTTGTGTACATGTTTCTACAATGACATTCTCAACACAAGCTTGTTTGCACATGGGTGAGTTCAAATCAAGTAAATCAATGCAAGAAGTAGAGGCATCCTTTTTAGGTATATCAAATATTGATTTCTCAATTTTAGGTGCCTCGGTGGGGTTTGCTCCGATGGTTTCAAGATTAGCAACTTTGTTAGTTAGCTCATCACAATGCTTGCACATAATTTCCATTTTAGCAAGCAAGCTTTTGTAGACATCTTGTGTGCTAGCTAACTTTGCTTTTAGTTTTTCATTTTTCTTAGCATGTTGCTCATCATTACTTGCGCTATCATATGTGCTTATACTAGCCTCAAGTTTTTCAATTTTATTAGATAGCTCAACATTTAAGTTTGAAAAAGTTTCATATTGATCAAGCATAGCATTATAGGCTTGTTGAGAACTATCTAATTTTTCTTTTAAGGTATTAATTTTCTTTTGTTGGCTAGTACAAGCTTTAGCATATTTAAGATTATCTTACACAAGTTCATTATAAGAAGGTAGCTCATCATCACTATCACTATCACTATCAGTAGAGATAGGGCTTGTGTTACCTCGTGCCATAAGGCACATACGTGAGGAGCTTGATGATGAGTGCTTGCGGCCATGCCTCTTGTGATGGGCTTCATCATCACTTGATGAATCATCCCATGTCTTGATGGTGGTGAGAGCTTTAGCCTTGCATCCCTTCTTTTTCTTGTCATTGGGTGTGGGCTTTTGTTTTGGACAATCTTCCACAAAGTGCCCTCTTTTGCCACATCCATAGCATCCCTTTTTCCTTTGCTCTCTTCTTTGATTAGTGAAGATGAAATCTTCAATTGTGATGGGCACACCCTTGACATTGTGCTTGCGGATCATCCTCTTCACTCCTTTCATAAGTTTGATTGTTTCTTCTTCATCTAAGGAGGAGTCGGATGAGATGGAGGCTTGATCATCACTTGATTCTTCATCTTCATCATCCTCTTCTTCTTCACTTGAGGAGCTTGAGCTTGTTTCAACTTGCTTTTTGCCCTTCATCTTTTTGTGCTCACATGAGAGAGCAATGTCTTTGCTTGATAAAGTGGCTTCTTCTTGACCCATCTTGCGTGACATCTCAAATGCCACCAATTTGCCAATGACAATGGCCGAAGTCATGGTGCTCAAGTCCTCCATGTTGTGGAGGATGGTGATGATGGTTGCATATTTGTTCTTTGGAAGCACGGAGATGATCTTCCTCCCAATATCCGCATCACCTAGCTTTGTAATTCCTATAGAATGGAGCTCATTGATAATTAGATTCAAACGAGAATACATATCACGAACAAGCTCATTATCATTCATTTTAAAGGAATCATAGCTTGTTTTTGTTAGGTGATGTTTTTGCTCACGTACATTACTTGTACCATCATGGAGCTCATGTAGCTTTAACCAAATTTCATGAGATGTTTGCAAAGTAAAAACTTGGTTAAAGACATCCATGCTTATAGATTCAAACAAGCAATTCTTAGCTCTAGCATTGAGATGAATTTCTTTTTCATCACCCGCGGTAGGTTTTTCAGGATTCTTAATGGGTTTCATCCCGTTGCGGGTGACTCTCCAAACACCTAGATCAACGGCTTCTAAAAAGCAAGCCATTCTAGCACTATAGTAGGGAAAGTTAGTGCCGTCAAAGTGTGGGGGCCTAGAGATATCCATACCAACCACTCTCAATAGCGTCGGCTCAACGGCGGTGAAGCCAAGGGTCCAAAAATGAGCCAACCGGCTCTGATACCAATTGAAAGGACCGTGACGCCTAAAAGGGGGGGGGGGTGAATTAGTCAACTTAAAACTTCTACTCTAAACTATGGCCTCTAATTTCCACCTAGACAAAACCTATGCAAGAAATTAAATTATCTAATGTGCAACTAAGGTTTTGCTAGGTGTGTTTGCTATCTCTACCGCAAAAGGAGTTATGCTACCTAGTTTCCAAGCCTATCAACTAGCATATCAAACTAGGAAAGGTAAAGTACATGAACAAGGTAGCAATGTAAATGCGGAAGCTAAAGGGTGTGATAGAGATGCAAACTCCCGTCGACGACTCTGGTATTTTTACCGAGGTATCGAGAAGCGCGCAAGCTTCCCCCTAGTCCTCGTTGAAGCCCCTCGCAAGGGCCAAGCTCCTGGTCGGATAACTCCGTGGATAGCTCCGGGCCTTCCCACTCTCAAGTGGGTCTCCGGTTAAGCCACTCGTGGCAAAGCCTCTCCCGGATGCTCTCCGCCGTCTTCACTATCAAGTTTCCGGCCGAAGCGCCGCGGGCCTTATTCCCTTCGGTACACGGAGGCGGCCACACCACAAACTCGGTTGGTGTGATCTCGCAAGAATACAAGCCCTGCCGATGTACAACCATGGTGCGCGCAAGCACTGGTAGATGAGAGGTTTTCAACCTCACTAAACACTAGGCCTAACACCTAGAGAAAGCGCAAAGCGGTGGTCTAACTAGCTTAAGCACTTCGCAAAGCACATACACTAATCACCTGGTATATCACTTGAGCACTTTGGTGGCTAGAGCAACTAAATATGTGTCTATACACTTGGTACACTTCCTTGAGCTCCAACCTTCTTGTTTTGGCCGGCCATGGGGGTATAAATAGAGCCCCAAGCAAATAGAGCCGTTGGGCACCAAAGGTGGTCTGACTGCGCAGCATCGGACGCTGCAGTCGCGACCATCGGACGCGTCCGATGCTCCTTTAATGGCTAGATGCCAGCCTGGCACTGCGTCGCAACGGCTATATCAGTGTCCGATGGTTGATCAACGAACGCGTCCGATGCTCACAGAGCCTCTCTGGAACCTTTCTGCATGGTCATCGGACGAAGGGTCCTGTAGCATCCGATGTTAGCAACGAAGCGTCCGATGTTCGCTGTGCAGGATTGCACAGTGTCACAGTCGCGTCCGATGCCTCGGTCTTCAGCGTCCGATGCCTCTGCTGGCGCTGACACGAGCTAGGGTTTACCAACGGAGCGTCCGATGCTTGCGTGGGCAGCGTCCGATGTCCCTATCTTCTCGATTCTTCGCGATTTCTGGCGCCGTCTTGGTTCCATTCTTGTGCCTTGGACTTTGCTTGATCTTTAGGGTCTTCAACTGAGCTTCTAGAGTCTTGCTTGAGGTGTTGATTATCGGATCACCACGTCACCTTAGTCCAAGTCTCATTTGCACCCTATTGGACTACAAAACAAACACTTGCAAAAGCATTAGTCCAATTTGGTTATGTTGTTCATCAAACACCAAAATCCGAAGTTAAATGGTTCGAGGTCCATTTTCCTTACAGGGTAGAAGGGGATAATTGTATTAGGCTATATAAGGAGAGGCAACCCCTCCCTTCAAACTATCTCAGTCATTGCTTTTTTCATTCTAGGGTTTCCTGCTTCCCATTCCCTACTGTAGCTACTGAGATCCGCAGAGACGGTGAATCATACCTCTGTGTATTTGCTTTTTGAGGAAACGAGACCGTAATCTCGTTGTCTCCTCGTGTGGAGGAATTTCGGCTGGAAATTGAGATCGAATTACGTTCTTGCTTGTGTGTTCTTCGTGTTCTCGTTTTTGGCCCTCACTGAGATTTGCCTCGTTCTTTCTCTCCGTGAGTAGTTTTGCGATTCCACTTGAACCACTTTGTGTATGAATGGGTTTGTGACCTTTTGACCGAAGGAATTGCTCTCTAATCACTTGTACCAATAGATCGGTCAAGTTTCGTTTTGGATCGAGTTTCTTCTCTCTTTTCCTGAATCCTTTCGATTCATCGATTTGGAGATGGGTTCGAGCCATGATCTCCTAGGAGTAGCTCACTATCCTCCCTGTGACTCTTCTCAACAAGTTTGAACCCCAGAGGTTTTGTTTTGGGTGAGATTGAGTCAAATCCGTGGAAGAACTGCACTGCGTTGGGGTGACCGGACGCTCCTGCTCAACGATCGGACGCTGACTCCGTGCGTCCGGTCGTTGAAGGCTGTTTGAGATTTTCCTGTGCAAGACTGAGCGGACGCACTGAAATTGATCGACCGGACTCGCCTGTTACACTATTCCATGTGCTTGTTTGTACTGACCGGACGCACTTCACGTTTTGACCGGACGCTCCATGCAGTGAGTCCGGTCCAACACAGTAAGGGTCCAGAACGGTTTTTGTAGGACCAGACGCGTCCGATCATTGTTGACCGGACGCAGCAGTGAGTCCGATCAGTGCTGATCTATGCAGTTTCATTCGTAGTTTGTTCGTCCGTTGTCGGTTTTGGTTTCCACTTCTTGCATTGGAGTCTCGACTTCATGCTCTACTGAAATCGTGCTTCCCAATTTGCAAAATAGCCTGAATCCCCCTCGCGTTGCTCGGGGGAGGTTGAGGTTACCCAAAGTTCATCCTGTCACTAGTTGACCTGCGTGAACTTGAGCGAGTGGGCTTTTGTGGTGTCCCGCTGTGTTCCTAGGGAACATCGACCCATTCTCTTGGGTCATGAACATCACCTGTGTCGGTTTTGATCGTGGGGTTGATTTTTGGGACAGAGGCCAGAGTTTCGAAAGAAATTTTTAGGCTCCCATTCACCCCCTCTGGTCGCCTTTGGTAGCACTTTCGGTCCTTCAGGTATCAACATGATAATTGAATGGTGGGTCTCTTAACTGAATGGATCACAGGTCCTGGTCCATAGACTAAGATTTGTCATCTGTACCTAGTGAGAAAATATGAAACCAAGCCTCGGACGTGAGTATTGGTTCCTCTTGAAAACTAGCTACTAAACACAACCATTGAGCAAGCACCAGGCACTGATGTTATATCCTCTGATTGACTTGTAAAACAGGAGGACATGCAGGCAATGCATCCAAGGGAGTCCGATGAGGGCATCTAGGCGGCTCACCATATTTGCATAATTACAAATTTCTTCAAAATTTTGCTTTCTTATATATTGGATTGTTGGGAGTCCGTTGATGGCATGTAGGTGGCGGGCCATAAGTGCATGTCAGATAACATGGTCTCCTTTCATACTAGCAATTACATATGTATTGTGACAAATATTTGGGGAACAAAGCAATGACATACTATTCTTATCTCATTGATTTTATGGATGACTAATTACTTTGTTTGTTGATTTCTAAAGTATTCAAAGTTATGACTTGTAATGGAAAACTCACTGATTGTATGGATGAGTAATTACTCTGTTAACACTCCAATCTGCCAGTTCTATTGGTTGCCTGCCAACTGTATGGAAAAACTTGACAACACTGAAAGTAGCCTAACAACATGTCCAGAACAATGTGCATATGATTCATCAAATTGATTCATAAAATGCTTGAAAAAACTATGCTCCAATGGTACCAACACAAAATCCTGAAGAAAACCAAAGTAATCGATTTTTGAAATTTAGTTTGTGTTTTATTAAATTTGAAATTATTCTTACGAATCGATTTTTTTCCTACAACATGTATAGGGAGGAGCTAGTGCAGCAAGGTGCACATCCAAATGAAGTAGATCGAATGGTAGAACAAGAATTTGCAAAGTGGTTTAAGTCCCATGTAAGTCACTCAACATTTTGTTTATAGGCATATTAAATGGTTACCTGATTAATTTTGTAAATGGTGACCTGAGTAATTTTGTATTTTCGTTCCAACAAATTGAGAACAAGCGCAGTGAGAATCCAGAATCGGTTAGCGAAGGACTGTGGGCACTGTCATGTGGTCCAGTTCAGCGAGTTAAGATTAGTGCATGTTGCAAGATTAATGGAGTGCGGTATAGCACTGCGGATCGTGAGAAGTTCCTGCAGACACAAAACAGTGGTGTAATGACTGCTGGTTCACATGCTGGAAAGACCATAGATTTTTATGGTGTCCTTAAGGAGGTTATTGAGTTGTTATATCCCTCAAATTATGAAGTTCATCGGTCAGTGGTTCTATTTAGATGCGATTGGTATGTTGACACTTACTACCGTCGCTACCAAGAGCGACCTTGGCAACGACACTAGAAAGGCTTAGGTATGTTATCAGAACACTAGAGATAAATCCACAAGCGCACAGATTAGATACCCGCACTTCCCCGGATGCGTAGACCCAGTTTTATATCGAACCCAAAGGAACAGGGTGATTGCCTTAAGTCTATTGCTTAAACCCACAGCACTGACAAAGATAGGAACACTAAAGATAAAGGGGATAACAAGGGTTACCAGCTCTAACCTCAGAAAGCTATGCGATTATTATTCTACTGTGGATTACGTTGGGAGACCACATCCAGAGTATGGCTGTTCCCAAGTAATATACTCCTGCTAGTCCTATAGATGGGAGGTGGACCATGGAAGATTCAACATGCCTATAAGAGTCACACCCGCGAGCTACCACCGGTCCCGAATATAGGGTACACTATGCAAGTAACCGAGTCTAAGCACCACGCTTACATGACGACTACTCCTCTAATCCCTAGCTACTTGAATTAGAGTACTCTAATTAGAGTTAGTACTCTAATTAGTGTTGCAAGCCAGAAGAATAATAACAACAAGAACGCTTACTGATAATTAGAAGATAATGACCAAAGAATATCCTGATCCAAGCTCTTGACGAACTTGAATCCGAAGGTACAAGTTGAAGAAGTAGATCCGACAGGTCGGAGCTCCTTCTAATCCTCCTCTAATACCTCTCTCTCTCTTCTAATTCTAATCTTTGGATAACTCTCTACAACTAGATGAACTAGAACTAGAACTAGATCTAAATCAATTAGAGGGATCTCTACTTCTACTTGAAAACCTAAAGTTGGATATGTAGATGAACAATGAAGATGAAGATGGAGATGCCTCCCCAGGGGAGTCTGGGTCTGGTTTTATAGCCCCTAAGGATGAATCGCAGCCCTTGGATCAAACTGACCTTGAACAAGGGTTGAGATGCGTCGAGGAGGTCGATTACGGCACGCTCGGTGAAGATAGGCCGAGGACCTTCCTGGCCCAGGGCGGCTGGCCTGAGGTGGGGCTGGCGGGCCCCACCTGTCAACCACTTGGCCTCTCCTTCGACGTGGTGTCTTCTCGAACCTCCCTTGTTGCCCTAACGCGACTTGCCATCTGTTTGTGCGATTCATCATGTTGGAGTAGGACTCTACCTCTTTCCATCTGCTGGAAAACTCACTGGAAAATAGTAATTCAGTAAAGGTGTTGGATCTGTCAGTTTAGTCCCTGAATTATGTTACTTGGTGATCAGTCTAGGTTGTTCTAGAAGCTTCCAAATCGTATTCAACAAGGACTCTTTTATCGGGACTCCAAATGTAGCAAACCATATGTCCGTTTCGATCGTCTCGACGAGCTCTTCGTAATGATGTGCTTTGTTTCATCACTTGAGATACTTTTATATAGTGAAATATTGATAACCCTGCAAAACAAGTGAGAACAACATAACTCGTGGAACTTGTAAGAATCAAACCCTACAACTATGCTTTATGGTTCATTTCATATCATTCTATGCATTAGTTGATGGTATAATATTGACTGTAAGGACTGTCGACATGGTACAACCAAGTAGGCAAGACTGTCGGCCTTCGAGATGACAAATATTTCAAATCCATCAATGTTCAGTCATTTTGGTACAAGACTGATCCTTTCATCTTGGCAGAGCAAGCAAAAAATATATTTTACCTGCAAGATACAACTCCACAATATAGAGATTGGCGAATTGTGCAGAAATTTGAACATAGGAATATTTATGATGTGGTTGAAACAGAACATGGTAGTCATGATGTGTATCAGGATGATTATTGTTCTGATACTGAGCATGTAGTGCAACAAGGTGATGATAATGAGGTTATGCACAATGTTGAAAGTGGACAAGCGACTATAATTGAAGATAATTTACAAGAACTTGTAAGAAACAAGAAGGAAGCTACTATTAATCTTGAGGAGAGTGAGGATGAGGATGATACAGTGTTGCAATACTATAGTGATGGTGGCGATGACAACAATGATGTCATGTCCACAGACGATGAAGATTATGACTTATAGTATGCATAGTTGAGTGGACTTTGTATGGACATAGTTCAGTAGAGTTTTTTTGAGTTGAGTTCAGTTTATTTTCTCAGAATTATAGTTGAGATTATTTGACATCACAAAATTATATGAGTTGAGATTATTGTACATCATAATTTTCTAAGCACTTCTATGCATATATCACAGATTTGCCATAACTGCATATATAAGATCACTTGGAAACAAACCAAAACATCACAGACATCACTGCATATATAAGATCACTACATATATAAGCATTACTGCTATTACGTTCTTACATACATCATATATAAGCATTATTGCTATTACGTTCTTGCATACATCACCAAGTGAGACTTAAGTTCATACATCCAACTTTGTACAACTATGTCTCTGTTCTTCAACTACACACCAAAATATATCAAGCTTAGCCCATCCCAATTTCTAGAAGATTAATATAGGGTGGCCGGCTGCTGGCTTCAATCCAAGTCAAATCTATGGAAGTATCTGCGCTTTAGCAGGACACGAAGATTCTCGGCCTTTTTCCTGATCTGTAAATGAAATTCAAGCCAATTCACAGAGGGACAAGTTAGCATATATATATAATTGAAATTTAGGAAACTTATTAAGTTCGGGTAGACTTATATCACCTCCTTGTTGGACGCCATCGGCCATTGTTGACGGACCAGGATGTCAGAGATATCATCCGAAGATGAGTACTCAGACTAACCCTGGATGGCACGGGAGATCCTAGGACGTGATACGGAGTCTACATGGATTAGGACTCTCATTGTAACTTAGTGTTGACACCAGATTTTTGCTCACACAAGAATATGACAAGTGGACCCATCCAACAGAGAAGAAAGGATTCGGCAAGCAATCGGGTGACTATTTGGTCCTCAGGGTTTCGGTGAATGCTTATGCGGTCGGCTATTCTACAAGACGGTGGCTCCATTCGGGAGATGGATGTTGCAAGCAAAGCCGGCTTGCACGAGAAGACACGTGACAATGGAGGATGCCGAAAAGATTGGGAGTAGAATTTGTATCTTTCCATATTTTATTATGTGAATCATAATCGTTTAGGACTCGTATTTCGTCCAAGGTATAAATATGAACCCTCGACCATTGTAAAACTGTTCACAACCACATCAATACAAACCGGCCCCGTGCCATCTTCGAGTCATTAGTCGTGTCATCGAGTTCTTCGAGAGGAATCATCGATCCGTCGACCTCCGTAAGTACCGGCAACCTTGTTATCATGTCTAGTATCATGCAGTGGATTTAGATATGATGCAAGTAGTCTCGTATGTTAAGCTTAGTATCGTGCGGCGGATTTAAGCTTATGACGGGAAGTTTTTGCTTGTGCCTTGTATCGTGCGGCGGATTAAGTCATGAGTAAAAATAGTTATCGACTCTATTAGATTTGGCAGATCTGATAGATTCATTAAGTTATCATGTGTTATATGTTTTATTTATTTAATTCTTGTAACACTCTTTTGCCCAATCTAGATTGATCTTTGTTCGGCCTTGTTTCACAAGTTTGCTTGTGCTTTTGCTAATCATAATATTATGATGGCCGGATCAACTTTCAATCAAGATTGTCACATGTCGCGGGTTCATGCATGTTAATTACGATTAGGCTTTGATAAAACTAGGTATCGTGTGGCAGATGCAGGTTTTAGATTAGTCTGACCGTGCTTGCTTGTTTGTTCCTTCTTCATGGACCCCAATTCGGCTGGTTTGCCGATTTTGGTTATGCTTACATGAGTAACGAGCTTTTATAGATCTATTCAAATATATACATGCTTTTAGCTTGTTATAATTAGATTGTATCATGCGGTGGATTAATCTAATTATAAGAAGTGGTGTAGACTTATAGCAAGTGGTATCATGCGGTGGATTAGCTTCGCTTGAGTTTACACCTGACGGGTTTATGAAAACTGAATGTGCGGCAGATTAGTTGGATTAGCCTATGCATGTGTTGTTTGAATAGATCTATTTTTGCAAGTTACCTGTTTATAACATCTTTATTTTCATTCAAAGTATGTCTCTTTTTACATACACATTCGGCAGTTAAGTATGCTTTACACACTTTGTTTCCATACTTGCCGAATGATTTTTCAAACATGCTTTGACAGACAGCTTCTATAGCTGTGTGCCATCGTGATTGGCTTTCAAAGACGTACATATGGAACTGTCTCGTCTCACCCGGCATGTTCCAGAGGTATTCTCACGTTTTTATCCCTTGTTGGTTTTCAGGTCAAACCGACTGGCACGTCTCCGGAATCAACATACTCCGGGCACCCGATTGAAGCCAGCTTTTTCGGCTTGCTGTGTGCTTGGCGCGAGGTGTCACTTTTTGCACCAACACACTTTTTGGCACGCCCGGTGGGACCACTTCGTTTCAAGATGCATGAGATCAACGATGATCAAATTCTAGATGTGATCATGGATGACTTGCTGCCAGAGTTGAAAAGTTTAGTACAACAGGCCTGTGATGAATTCCAGCGCAAATGCTTGGCGTCTTTCTCCAAGAACAAGAGCAGCAAAGTTTTCCAGAAGCAAGAATTCCCAAAGATCATTCCTCATCACCGATCCGAGCCATCTGGCAATGATGAAGAAGAAGCTATTCGGAAGATGACCGAATTAGTGTACAAAGCTGTATCAGAAGCCATGACCAATCATCAGGCAGCTTTCTTGAATACTTTTCGTGCTGTCATGGTTGGCATTTTCAGTCCAGCAGCTGATAAACGCTTTGATGAAGCTGCTGGTCCAATGCAAGGACCGCTATTGTTCCCGGTGCCTCAACGTCGAAAGGTTGCCGAAGAGGGTGGAGCTGGCCCAAGCATAGGTGGGGTGGTTCCTCATGAGACGCAACAACCTCCCCAGACTTATGGCCAGGTCACGTTCGGCACGACAGGGAACGTCCCGCAATCTGCTTCTAAAGTGTCTCCTGCAGCAAACAGGATACAGAGGAATATGTTTGGAGATGGATATCAAGAATTCATTGATTATAGCTCAATTAATGCTCTTCCAAATCCAGGCTACAAGAGTTCAGCAGGACTACATCCTGGGGGGCAAGCACAAGCAGCTCCTGATTCAAATATTGACCTCATCATGCATAGGATGGCTGATATGATGCAGAATCAATTCGGTCTAAAGCCAAAAAATCAGTCATATGCTTACAAATCCCCTTACCCGGAGTGGTACAATCGGGTAGCACTTCCTCCAAGGGTGAAGCCTCCCACTGATTTTACCAAGTTTTCAGGCCAGGATGACACTAGCACTATAGAGCACATTGGCCGTTATTTGATGTAACTTGGGGAGGCATCTACGGATGAAGCTTGGAGGATTCGGTACTTCCCATTGTCATTGACAGGACCAGCTTTCTCGTGGTTTGCTTCTCTGCCAGCAAATTCTATCAATACCTAGGCAGAGCTAGAACAGAAATTCCACTCATATTTCTTTACGGGTACCAGCGAAAAGAAGTTGGTCGATCTCATGAGCCTGAGGATGAAACCTGGCGAGACGCCACAAGAATATCTGCGCCGATTCAGGGAAACCAAGAATCTTTGCTATTCTCTGAATTTGCCGGATGACCAATTGTCGGGGATAGCCATATCTGGTATGTTGCCGAGCATCAAAGAGAAACTATTCGGCATGGAGTTTGATGACCTCGGGCAATTATCACAGAGGTTGGCAACGATGAGTAGTCAAGCCCAGGGATTCAAGAGGAATAATCAATTCCAGAAGGGTGATGTGGCTGCCGAGATGTATCAGGCTTTCTTGGAAGAAGCAACTGAGTACAATGATGAAGATGAAATAGCTACAACCGAGATAGTCTGGGCTAAAGAGCCGACTCAAGTCAACCAGCGATGGCTAAGGCAACAAAAAGGGACTTATGACTTTGATGTTTCCAAGTCAGATAAATTATTTGAGTACTTGTTGAAGGAAGGACGCATCAAGTTACTAGAAGGTCACCCTATGCTGCTTCCCGAAGGAGTCAAGGACAAGAAGTATTGTGGTTTCCATAATACTAGATCCCACTCCATAAACGATTGTCGAGTGTTCAGAGTGCGGATCTAGAAAGCTATCCATGATGGGCATCTGAGGTTTGATGGAAAGATGAAGGTTGATGATAGCCCTTTTGGACAGAACACTGTGTCCTTCTCTGTTAATATGGTCAATGCAGCTGATCCCAGGGGTAAGAGCAAAATGAAAGTGTTAACCTCTGATAGGGCGAGGGAAGCTGGTGCTGTTGACCCTGATCGGCAGATTACAAATAAAGAGCTTCAGCAAAGGGTTCGGTTCCAGAATAGCCGAGCTGAGACGGGTGAAACTTCCAGACCCAGGGTCACGACGCGTATTCTGTTGAATAAATGGCATCGGGAACAGGAACGGTACTAGAAGCAGAGATTTTATGAAGAATAGAAGTTCCTGGAGAGACAACGAAGGTACGAAGAAGAGATGTACCGAGAAGAACGAGAAGATGTGAGGGAGCAAGAACAATCTCATTGGGAATGCTCGTTCTTCCAGTATTGTTGGAACGAAGGCTTGAAGCTGCCTGTTAAGAACAACTGCCCTGAGTGCAGTAATCAATACTCTGAGTATAGGCAGTCTCGAGTCAACCGCCGTTCTGTCCATGAAAGGCTTGGGGCACGAGTCCTTGAGGATGATCGGTGTTTAAAAATAAATAACTCTGAAGATCGGCAGGGAAGAGGATTTGCCAATCAAAGTTGGGCTCGCACTGGAGAAGAAGAATACCACGAGTATGTCTGGCAGAGAGGACAGTGGTGTCCACCAGGATTGAGAAGAAGCCAGAAAAGAAGGGTACAACGCCTAAGAAATAGAGAGTTATAACAGGCAAGTGCTAGGATAAAGCGAGTTTGGCGACCTAAAGAGAAGCCGAATGGAGGTGATCGTTCGGCTGATGCATGCATGGCTTTCTTTCTTCCATCAGAGTTTATAGCTCCCGAAGAATAGGATGTCCAAGACGAGGTGTATTCGGATTTCGATGAAAGTGAATTCCAAGAGTTGTTGGCTCATCTTGTTTTAGCTCAACGTGCAGTATTTGATAAACCAGCTATGCATCGACACTTGAAGCCATTGTATATGAGAGGCTATGTTAATGGCAAGCCATTGACCAAGATGTTCATTGATGGGGGGGCTGCTATAAATATTATGCCTTATACCACATTCAGAAAGCTTGGGATAGCAAGTGAAGACTTATTGAAGACCGACATGGTGTTGAGAGACTTTGCTGGTAATTCCTCTGATACTCGGGGAGCAGTCCATGTTGAGTTGACGATCGGAACTAAAACCTTGATCACTACCTTCTTCGTCATCGATGGCAAGGGGGCATACAGTTTGCTATTAGGAAGAGATTGGATACATGCAAACTGCTGTGTACCATCAACTATGCATCAATTTCTCATCCAGTGGATTGGAGACGACATCGAAATTGTCCACGCTGATGATTCAGTGAGTGTTGCTAATACAGATCCCATTTACTGTGAGTATGATGGTGTCGAGTGCTTCTTTGGAAAAGCTTGGGAAGTAGGTCCTGTGAATGTTTTCGACGAGAACCGACAACCGATTCAGACAATCGGCTCTCAGAGCAATTTTTGAATAGATGATCCGACTGATGGTAATGGAGACCAAGTTTTATCGGTTGACGAGGAATAAAGTGTTGGTAATGAAGCCGAAATAGGACCAATGTGTGTAAGTTTGGGTCTCGAGCGTGTTTTGAAGTTGATGGATTTTGGACTCTGTTTATTTCTCCATTGCCAAGGCTCAAGAGAAGATCAGGGGGAATTTGTGCAAGGTGACGTACAACAAAAGCTTCTGATGAAATTGAAGAATATATGAAGGCGTTTCCTCAACTTGGTGATCGTTTTGAGTTGTACGTGATGGCCGATAGCCTTATAGCAGGGTCGGCCCTTATTTCAAGTTTAAAAGGAAAAGATAAGTAGCAGCTAGCTTTAGCCGAAAATGTTAGACCCAGAGAAGGGTATTCGGCTGTAGAGAAATTTTGTTCATATATGCGTCACTTGTGGACTAAAGCTTCGACACTATTTGTTAAAAGCCGAATGCGTGGAAATTGTATCTGGAGCGGATTCAAAGATATTTTTATACAACCGATGTAAAGCATCGCCTTTAGCAGAAAAAAATGTTCCAAGAAGTTTAAATTATAGCCGATATTACTTATATCGCCTTTGGTGCAAGAGTGTTCATGACCCGGTAATCCTAGCGTTTTTCAAGTGATAGGTTTATTGGGGGAAGAGAAAGATGAAGTGCAGTAAATAAGATGCCGAGTGACATGACACATCAAAAACGAGATCTAGTCGGCTAAGATGACGTCATGCGTTCGGGAAACTTTTTCTCTGAAGAAATTTTGCAATCGGAAAAATCACTGAGATAGTCGAAGATGCAGATAAACGTTATTCAGAGGGGAACAAGTCTCATATGTTACAAGCTTCACTCACAGATTTATCCTAATACAAACTACCCTTGAAATAATTTGTTCACAATGGATTGCGAGTCAGTAATCTCGGCAATAGCAGCGGCATGATTGTCATAGATTTCAAGGTCTTCAAATTCATCCGGATCCCCGCCTGCAAAGCCATCTGGTAGGAAGGAGTAATCTTCTTTGGCCCAAGAACTCATTGCTGATAGCCCAAGGGAAACCCCGGCGTGCACACCTTGGATGATAGCCTGATCTATGCGGCCATCCACGGCGTCAAGACGAGCTTCAGCTGAATCCCCACAAACATTCACCTTAAGGGCAACTCTATTTGCTGCTGCTTTCAAGCGGTCATTCTCTGCAGACAAGGCTGATGAGAAAAAAGGGGTATATTAGGCGGAAGCAAAATCGGGAGAAGGAGAAGAACCGAGATTCTGCTAACCTGTAATGATACTGCAAAACTTTTTCCGTTGGTCTGCCCATTCAGCTTCCTCAATGCCATGCTTCTTGAATACATCTTCCAGTTCCTTCTGGACTTTATCCTCTTCCTCGCAGCACCGAGGAGCGTCCAAACAGGTCTGCTGGAGTGAATCATCAAACTCAGAATCTGGTGGCTTGGGAAAAGGTTGAAAGAAATCATTGGAGCTACCGTTTCTAGAGGAAGAACCCAAGCTCGACTGGGGGAGGATCCCGCTCTGGAGAGGAAACGGACAGTAAATCAGAGATAGACAAGCAAGAAAGCTACCGCAAGGGGGTAGGGAGTTCGTTTTTACCCATGACGCTAGTGAGTTGATGCTCGACTTCCTCCTATTTCGTCTCCAACGTAATGACTGTCGTGGTCACCATTGCCTGCCATTGATGGAAACACAAGCGGAAGTTTTTCTCTCTGGTTTGAGCCGAGGCTGAGGGGTGGAAGTTTTCTGCGAGTCAAGCTATTCGGCTGAAGTGAAGAGTGGCGGCTTGTGTAGGGTCATATTTATAGAACCATGGCTTGCATACTGAAGGACCAAGCATCGGAGTAGGGTTTTCATGGCTTATGGGCCGTTATTGGGCCAGGCCAGGTTTTTAATGATTGGAAGAGGTTATGACCCCAGAATCAGAAAGCCGATAGGATTTGGCTAAGAGTTGTTCAGTTTTAACTAGTAGTTTGGGAACTCATGTTACCGATTGACACTGAGAGCAGAGAGCTGATGATCGAAAAATCCTTTAAGAGATACTACCTTGGTGTCATCATCGGAAAACTAAGAGAAAGCCAGAACTTTGAATCTAAAATGACCGATTACAACAATTGTCCGCAAGGCGAAGGTATCTGATGCTATTATCAGCAATAGCCGATGTAGTAAACATCGCCCCTATAATGAAGATAAAATTAATGGCTGGTGCACGAAGCAAAACACGCATTGATCTCGAAAGATCAGTCACAGATTGGTTTCGAAGGAGCGAGCGAAAGGACTTCTCATTTACAAAAGACAAGATGCAAGATTACAATAAGGGAGATCAGTTCGTCCACTCCATCCTACGCCTAATCGGGAGAAAATGATCAAAAGTGTCGGCAAGATCTGTTCCAGTTTCCTTCATGTCATCCACAGAATGTTCTACTCTATCTTCCAGTTCTAGCTCGCATATATCAAATCTGCGGTAATCGGCGCCAGAATGGATCCTCACGGCGTTGAGAGCGAGCGTCGCGCCGTACCCCATACCGGCCCTGGAGATGACAGGGAGAATTCAGTTAACCTCATTCACCCGCTTCAGGGGCGTCGTACCCGTTACATTAGCCTTGATGGCGGCTTCAAGGGCATGGAGTTTTGCTGCCAAAACTGAAAGGAGAAAGAGTGAATAAAGGCAAAAAAGGAGAATAGAAAAGGAAATGAAGAGAAAATGCTTACCGATGGCTCGTTCCCGAGCGATGTCACGCTCCCGAGAGATTCGGGTGATCTCCCGATCCTTCCCCTCCAGGTCGTCGCCGGTCCTTCTAAACAAGAGCAGCAATATGAGAACGGCTGTTTCATTCTCGGGAAAAAAGCGATAAGGACAAACCTTTTCCTAGAGGTGCTGGAAGTTCCGAACTCAGAGCTATGGCGGCTCGCCTCAGAAGACATTTTCTAGTTGATTGAAAGCTAACGGGAGAAACGAGGGTTTTCTGGTTTTGAGAATGGAGCAGAGGAGTTCGGAAAACACAAACCGATATAGAGTGAAAGGAGACATTAAAGAATTCCAAAGGTGGATCGGGAGATGGATCGGCAAGTGTCGCAATTATGACGTGTGAAGGTGGATGCTTCCGGAGACTCCACATCAATATGCAAGAAAAAGGAATTTTGGAATAAATATTTATCCCAAAATTAGGGGGCATGTGTTGACACCAGATTTTCGCACACACAAGAATATGACAAGTGGACCCAGCCAACAGAGAAGAAAGGATTCGGCAAGCAATCGGGTGACTATTTGGTCCTCAGGGTTTCGGTGAATGCTTATGCGGTCGGCTATTCTTCAAGACGGTGGCTCCATTCGGGAGATGGATGTTGCAAGCAAAGCCGGCTTGCACGAGAAGACACGTGATAATGGAGGACACCAAAAAGATTGGGAGTAGAATTTGTATATTTCCATATTTTATTGTGTGAATCGTAATCGTTTAGGACTCGTATTTCGTCCAGGGTATAAATATGAACCCTCGACCATTGTAAAACTGTTCACAACCACATCAATACAAACCGGCCCCGTGCCATCTTTGAGTCCTTAGTCGTGTCGTCGAGTTCTTCGAGAGGAATCATCGATCCGTCGACCTCCGTAAGTACCGGCAACCTTGTTATCATGTCTAGTATCATGCGGTGAATTTAGATATGATGCAAGTAGTCTCGTATGTTAAGGTTAGTATCGTGCGGCGGATTTAAGCTTATGACGGGAAGTTTTTGCTTGTGCCTTGTATCGTGCGGCGGATTAAGTCATGAGTAAAAATAGTTATCGGCTCTATTAGATTTGGCAGATCTGATAGATTCATTAAGTTATCATGTGTTATATGTTTTATTTATTTAATTCTTGTAACACTCTTTTGCCCAATCTAGATTGATCTTTGTTCGGCCTTGTTTCACAAGTTTGCTTGTGCTTTTGCTAATCATAATATTATAATGGCCGGATCAACTTTCAATCTAGATTGTCACATGTCGCGGGTTCATGCATGTTAATTACGATTAGGCTTTGATAAAACTAGGTATCGTGCGGCAGATGCAGGTTTTAGATTAGTCTGACCATGCTTGCTTGTTTGTTCCTTCTTCATGGACCCCAATTCAGCTGGTTTGCCGATTTTGGTTATGCTTACATGAGTAACGAGCTTTTATAGATCTATTCAAATATATGCATGCTTTTAGCTTGTTATAATTAGATTGTTTCATGCGGTGGATTAATCTAATTATAAGAAGTGGTGTAGACTTATAGCAAGTGGTATCATGCGGTGGATTAGCTTCGCTTGAGTTTATACCTGACGGGTTTATGAAAACT